>JAHWFP010008915.1:0-16736 GCA_023313725.1 Lithobius niger
ATTGCATGCCTAAATGTTTAGACCTATTAAGTAGACTTGTATTACTTCAACCTATGTCGATTTTTTATTATTCATTTAAATAATAAGAGCGTAAAATCGGAGCATTGGTTTTGATGGCTTCTAGTGTGACCTCAGTTCTTCAACTGTCGCTTTACCTGTCCTAACCACTATTACCCACTATGAGCCTTGGGTTCATGATTTTTTTAACATAAGCAGTTATTGTATTCATTTAAATTCTTGTTTCAAATGGTACTAAGGTTTTCCATTAGTGGTTAAAATGAGACAATCAAATGTTATTATTTAATTGAGTTCCGTTGACAAAGGTTATCAGCTAGAAAGAAGCAACCAAAATTTAATTTGTCGTGTTTTTTTTTTAAAGTTCATTTAACTACCACCAGCATGGTATACGCTTCGTCGGAATTCCTTAACTATTCAGGATTCTAATTTACAATGGTGAGTGTTAGAAATAAATTCGAAAATTTGTAATTTCTTCCATAATAACTGTTTGATTTACGTCAAATTTCGGCTCAGCAATACTTTTGGGGGGATCAAGCGATGTACCAAATTTCATTCCAATTCGACCTTTCGTTTGGGCTCCACCAACCTACAAAAGCGCAACCAACGGACCAACCAACCAACATTTGCAATTTGGTGTCCGTTATAGGCTCGCTCCACCAACAAGCAACAAACTGCAATACTAATTCACAGACGACGAATAGTGAATCTTGCTTAGTTTTATATTCTTGCAAGCCACAAACTGGCATACTAATTTACAGACGACAAAAAGGGCAGCTCGTCTAGCTATAATTCTTACAAAGCAACAAACTGCAATACTAATGCCAGTGCATGCTTATTAAGACGTCACTTCCGTTGCAGCGCCGATTTGGAATCCAACATGAGTACACAGCGCATGTACACACAAGCAGAGTTTGTGCATTTTAATAATATTTACCAATGCCTGCAAGTTTCAACTCAGTTTAAATTCAAGTTATTTTTTTTTAATGGAACGTGTAGAAGCAAATATACTGCATTAAAAAGCAATAAAGATGCAGAATTTCTTTGATCTTTATCCTGCAAAGCCGCACTGTTGGCTCACGAGGGGAGTCTTCCGAACGTAATAAGGCAAAATAGCTGACGGCGGGCTGCAAAACATTGGACAACGTTTCAGTAAAGCTTTTAAAATGAAATTTTTATTAGCCCGATAAAGGTACTATGCTTTTTCAAAAACTATTTACATAATTTTGAATGTAAAACAAAACTTTGATCTCTGGAACTTATTTGACATTCAATTTCGACTACACCCACAGGATACATTTTGGGGATAACGACCGAAAATGGACGGTATTGTTTAAATATATCCCAGAGACAAGTCTTAGGGCTTCGTCGGGCAGATGACAGATAGCGGCTAACGCTCGCTAAAACCCTTTGAGACATGCCAGATCCGCAGACATTGGTTAATAATGAAAACAGTTTGTTTTAACGAGATTTCAGTGGTGGTTAATAGTTGATGTTAATAGTTTAGCTAGTAAAACGAGGACAATGGTTATTGGGTTCCATTAGGATTTATTGCGACGCGAAGTTGCAATTAAATGCACGCCCGACTTACACGCAAAGTGAGGGCGTATTTCGCAATAAATGTTTATGACCCGCGACTAGCTGTAAAACCGCACAGGGCGCGTTTAAGCAACGACTTGCCTTTGCATTCTCTCTGCTAGAATTTAAACGCGATGGCAAAGGCGTCATTGCCATGGTAACAACGCTACCTGGATTGGGTAATTGCGACGATGTTTGAGTAAATGCTTGCAGTTTAGTCCGTGACAATAAGATGGAATTCTTCCCGACGAAACAATTTTTTTAGTCGCTTTTGAACTCGCATTATTGACTGTTTTCGTTGGGAGACGAAAGAGCAAAAACCACCGCCATGTTGAAATTTCAGATGATTTCCAGCTTCTCTCTGCGAGAATTCAGAGGCGAGTCGTTGCGTAAACGTACCCTAACCTTTGCGGGCTTACAGGCTTTGCTTTTTGCGGGTCATAACCATTTGGGAAAAAACAGGAAAATACTGGTAATAAATAATTGTGGAAAGGCTTACATAAACGTTGCATGTAAGTTTGGTGTGACGATCTAAATTGTGGCAGGATAAAAGTCGTACAAGATTACAGGAAATACAAAATTACAACAACTGGTTCCCAAGCATGGGGAACCATTAAGCCTCATTCCCACCCACCCGGGATTGAGGCTAAATGGCGCGTCGACAGCAAGGTCATTAGCCCCAACCTCAGTCCGGGTTGCCCAAGCATTGCAAACAAAGCGTGACACCATGACTACAATGCACGGCGTGGCATGCATGTGCACCTAGGCCTAAAAATAATATAGTGTGGACCAGACAGGAACTTCTTGGAACCTTCTCTGTAAGGACATCCGTCACAGGACCAGGAACAGTCCACAACTCCATACCGGCCCTGCGCACGGGCCGATGACGTTAGTCTTTAATCAGTTGGGCGTCCGCCGGGTTTCTCCTTATAACTACGGTGCATCGGCACAAGATGGTGGCACTCAGACGCTATTAATGGCGGCCGATACAAGTTTCCTAAACTATTCTGCTAGATCAGCTGCAGATCCGAACCTATTGATCCACGTCCATCTAGGATCACACTTGATGCGTATGCATGACTGTGGGTCATCATCTGTTGTCAGGGGTATTAACTAAGCAGGTCTAAGCAGGGAACGTTCACTTTCTATACACGTGTGACTTGTTAATCGTTTTTAGCTTAGTGGGGAGACTGTCTGCTGGAAATCTTTGCCATTTCTTAATTACGTCTACATAAATAATTACAGCAAAGAAAAACCGCAAGGACGTTCCCTTAATCGGTAGAATCAGAGGAAAAACCGCATCAAAGAGTCGATGACTCCCATGCTTCGGTGGTGACCTCACGCTGAGGTACCGGAAAATGAATCGCGGAGTATTGGGCCTATTCATTCGTGCAACATGGTGTAGAGACTTCACGTTGGGGGCTAATGTTTTAGATCTAATGCACACGAGCATTGATGGACTATGGCTATGGAAGTGCTCAATGTCCATAAGTTGATGATGCTAATAGACTTGATAACAATTGGCTAGTAAAACCTAGGTGGAGAAATTCTTACGGAAAAAGAGGAACGGGGTGAGGGGGGGGGGGTTGAGGATTAATGGCGCGTCAACAGCAACGAATGAATTATCAGATTCCTTATAATTATAACAAACTTTCCGTAAGACTACGAAACACTAAAAGTTATAGAGTAATGGAAAGAGAAATAAAAAATTGGACTATAATTAGATAAATTAAACAAAAGCATTATGGCAGAAATCACCCAAAAGAAAAGCAGTTAATATCTTCTAACTAACTTAAGTACATATTGTAATTAACTTAAGTACACATTGTAATAAATTTATCACGAACTACTTGTTTGCACACACAAGTTTAATTAGACTTCGTGCCCGTACATTCAACATTCATCATGTACAATGAATAGGCTAAAGTAAAGCAATATATAATTATTGAAAAATAAAAACGCTTAAGCGTATAAAATACGAATTTAGCCATAAAAAATTTTTTTAGTTCTGTAAAGGAACAGATACAACAAAACAGACATGTAAGCCATCAGCGTCGCACTAATACGTGAAAAAATTTGCAGCATTCCAAAACCAAGCTGGAGCTTTTTGAACATTTTAGGATGGCTTACGTGTCTTTTTATTGTATATATACCTTTAGATACCTTTATTAAGGCTTACGTTCGTATGTTATATGCTTAAGCGTTTTTTAATATTAATATTTTTTTTTTCTTGAAGATATTCCAGGTAACTTTGGTATGATCTCAAGAGTGACCTAATGCAAAACTTCCCCAACAAGAAGAAGAACAACAACAAAAATCTTGTAGTCAATTAAAATAGCCTTCTAAACCCCCTGGGTCTTGTTAACCCTATATTTTAAGCAATAAAAACTGTAAATCGGTTCATTGGATCGATCTCTAGGTGACAGCAAAATGTTCCCCAACAAGAAGAAACACGATAAGAATATTTTAACCAGAATAAAATAGCGTTCGAAAGGCACATATACCACACGCTATGGCTGTTTGCTGTGACGTGCATATCATGTGACTGGGCTAGTCCAATCAGACGGCCAAACAGCCGTTGTTCTCGTTCGTCATTGACTAATTCATGGTGACGTCACGGCAAACAGCCATTACACATGGTTTAGCCCTGTTCGTACCTACGTTTTCACCTACAAAAGTTGAAAATCGGTTCATTGGTTCGATCTCCAGGTGAGGGTAAAGAATCCCAACCACAACAAGAAATGGACATTCTTTGTCGGCGAAATGGTTCGTTTGTCGTCATTAACATTTTAATGCATTAAAATAGTTATGATACAACCCCAATTACCAAATTTCGTTGGTCTATGCCAATTCTAGGGAAAACTACAGAATTCCAAAGTCTGAAGGATTTCCCCAAGAAAAGAAAAACAACAACAATAAAATAGTCGCATTCAAATAGCATTCAAAAGGCCCTGGTCCTTCTTACCTAAGTTTTAAGCTATGGAAGTTGAAAATCGGATCACTGGTTCAATCTACAGGTTAGGGCAAAGAGTCTTAGCAACAACAGCGACAAGAAATGACGGTGCTTCGGACGCCAAACGGTTCGATGGTTGTCAATTTAATTTTAAATGTAGTAAAATAGTTAGGACACGACCCTAAATAGCGAATTTCGTTGGACTATGTCAATTCTGGGAGAAACTATAGTGACACAACGTTGTATTATTGTATACAACTCTATGCTGGAGCCAGTAACTGGGATAGCTGCAAGGGTCACTGAAGGGCCAAAGGAGGGCGGCTTACGGAAAACAATGCTGTTGAAAGTGGATTTCTTAGGCCTAAAATGCGCGATTTGTTGGCAGTTGCTGACATTTTTAAGCCGGTGGAATCCTTATTTTCCAATTACAGCCTTGCAGCATAAGGGATTGGAGAAAACAACGTTTTTTAAGCCTATGAAACCCGCTCTCAAAGCACTGCCTTGACTAGAAGTGCCGTTGTTTAACCCTCCAGTTTAATCTAGCGCCCCTTGCAGCTATCTCTCTTGTAGCCAATATGACGTCACATGACGCTGCTCTATAGCGTTTGGAAGTCTGACATTTAACATGGAAGTTCATGCTGAGGCTTACGCGAGGACCGCGACTTATTTACAGAGGATTTTGCATCCGTAACCTTGTTGGAAACTAGTGTCTGTTGGTCCAGTGTTGGAGGTCAGGCATCCACTTGAGTCTGGTTGTTTCTGCTGACGTTAATTCAGATGGCAATTTAGCACAGATCTTCCGTGTCAAGTAAGCATTGTAGGTCTTATCTAAACCCCAGGTTCATGCCAGGCTGATGTCTACACGTGATTCGTCGAAAGTGCTTTTCAATGTTGTCACCCTTACTGTAGCTGTTTACTGTAGTTTACTGTAGCCGTTTACTATGCTGGCTCAATCATGAGAAAAATGTATTAGAAAAAATTCGTTAGGAAATTCATTAAAAAAATAATAATATATTATTTTTGAGCTAAGTTGTTATTATGTCGCTAAATAAATACAGAAGGAAACCTATTTACGTTGCCTTTTGGCCTTTTATGTCAGGCTGCATGAGCGGGGAATCAAAACCACGACCTTTGAAACCAAAGGCCGAAGTTCGACCGCTGTGCCATACTGACACGGCCAAAAAAAAACGTCCGTACGCAGCATTTAACACATGCATGTATATACGTATAACCACTTTCCAAAAGGCAACATAAATAGGTGTGCATCTGTATTTATTTAACGCTTGTTGAGTCATAGGCTTTCCACCTTTAATCATTAACATCTCTGCAATGTGTGGTGTAGTGGCAACCCGGACCACTGCACTGTGACTGAGGTTGGCGCTAATGACCAAGTTGTCGACGTGCTATTAAGCCTCAACCCCCCCCCCCCCCCTTTAATCATTACGTCGTGTTCTGGATCAAACAGGAACAGATTGAGTCGGATCCTTAAAGGGCAATTACATTTGACATGCATGTTTGACTTTTGGATCACTTACACAATAACTAAACACAAGAATTGCGGTAAGAATACGTTGCGTACATCCGATATAACAATTTAATGACTGCATCACCAAAACACGACACGGACGTCGCCATTGTTTTGCTGGAACGCGTAGAAATTAATGCCGACAGACGGATCTCTTCGATTTCGACTCGCAGCCGATTGAGATAACTGTATTGACTGTGAGGAGCTCAAGCGTCTGTCATATGTCACAACTACACTGCCGGCCAGCTAAGGCCGCCAGACGCTTGAGCTCTTCACAGTCAATACAGCTATCTCAATCGGCTGCAAGTCGAAATCGAAAAGTGACATCTGACGGCATTAATTTCTGAGCGTTCCAGCAAAACAATGGCGACCTCCGTGTCGTGTCTTGGTGATGCAGTAATTAAATTGTTATATCGGGCGTAAGTAACCGATGTTATATTCTTATCGCAATTCTTGTGTTTAGTTATTGTGTAAGCGATCCAAAATTCAAACACGCATGTCAAAATGGATGTAATTGCTTTTTAATTATTACCGTATTAAAGCCACACTGGTTTTTATGATTACCACTTCAAGTGCGTTCCAAAATCTTCAACAACCCACCGACTGTCTTCTGTTCTTTGCAAATGCCTTTACACAGCTTTGAGAAGAGACCGTGTTGTAGTTGGTGAAAAAAAAAAGAAGAATCTTTCCTAAGCCCTTACCACTAATTATGTTACAGGCAGGCAACGTTGCCAAGACGAAAACAAAAAACCTAAAAAAAATGGTCTTACGTCCGCGCGAAAGCATGAAAGAAAAGAGAAAAAAAGCGGATAGATGTTCGAAGATGCGGAAGAATGAGTTGGATTTGGAGCAGCACATGCTGAAAGAAAGAGCACTTCTGGCAACCGAACTTACACTTAAAGTAACACTGCGAATTGCATTTGGCAAAAACGCCTTAAATATGAAATATTAACGTTCTTTAACGAATACAGAGGCGGGAATTAAGGCCTAATGGTGCGTCAACAGCTAGGTCATTAGCACCAACCTCAGTCACAGTGCCATAGCTGTTTGCTGTGACGTGCATATCACGTGACTGGGCTAGTCCAATCAGACGGCCAAACAGCCGTTGTTCTCGTTCGTCATTGGCTAACTCATGATGACGTCACGGCAAACGGCCATTGCGCATGGATTACCAGTACCTGTGACAGAAATCTAACGAAAGCCCGTTTATGCTATCGCAAAATCTAACGTGTACTTAAAACAATCCAGATAAAAACTCTATCCTCCAGCCAACCCGTTCTTTTATCAACGCAATGTTTTCCATTGTTCATTTTAGCCATCGAGCAGTCTGTCGATTACCATTACTGTGACTACAGCAAATCTAACAAGGCAAGTTTAGACTGTCACAAAACCTAGCGCGTATGTTAAAGCAATCCAGATATTATAAACTCTGTCCTCTAGCCAACCGGCAATTTTATTAACGCAATGTTTTCCATTGTTCATTGTGGCCGTCGACGAAACGAGATCTGATATCTTCTCCACCCATGGCTAGCGATAATCATCTTTGCAGCTATAATCAGCTCCTGACAGCAGCAGTTGTTAACTCGCTATGCGACGAGAAAATTCCATCCTGTTTCGGGGCATGGCACGTCATCTGGTGTTAAATTTTTCAAAGTTGAGTGATGTTATCACGATCTGACAGAATTTGTGTCGAGGACACTGCAAGTTGAACCGCAACTCGAACGTTAAAGGATGGGGTCTTGCAAACGTTCAGCTAAATTTCTGGCTGGTTGGAAATAGGTGGGTAGTATTTGAATCCAGGATTGAAGACTTTAGTGAGAAGGATAACGAGTAAGAAGGATCCAATTATCCAAATCTAAAAAAGGCGGCTAGTATTTGAATCTGAATTGAAGTCTTTAAGTGGGAAGGATAACGAGTAAGAAGGCTCCAAAGCTATACAAAAAAAAAAGGTAGCTAGTATTTGAATCTGAATTGACGTCTTTAAGTAAGAACGATAACGAGTGAGAAGGCTCCAAAGCTAAAAAAAAAAAAAAAGGTGGCTAGTATTTGAATCTGAATTTAAGTCTTTAAGTGAGAAGGATAACGAGTAAAAAGGTTCCAAAGCTAAAATAAAAGATGGCTAGTATTTGAATCTGAATTGTCGTCTTTAAGTGAGAACGATAACGAGTAAGAAGGCTCCAAAGCTAAAAAAAAAAAAAAAGGTGGCTAGTATTTGCATCTGAATTGAAGTCTTTAAGTGAGAACGATAACGAGTAAGAAGGCTCGAAGGCTAAAAAAAAAAAAACGGCGGGAATTCCGGGTGATGTATAAACACTGAAGCCGGAGGAGGAAGAGATGTTAGGGATCTGCATTAACGAATTTACGGGCTTGTCTTGTCGCTCAACATTCCCGCCATCCTGATCTTGATTGCTTCATAAACTGGGAAAACAGGCTACAAAAACATCTCAAAGCAAACATTGCCGCTAGCTTGTTTTTTTTTTCCTTGTTTTTTTGCGTGTTGGTAAACTGCATTGCCGTTGGAAATGAAGCAGCCACTACACTCCTCCGCTGAAACAGGGTGAAACAATAGCACTGTGCTACCATTTTCAGCGTTTGGTGGTTGTGTCGTAAAATTGTGGTAATAACAAGAAGAAACGGTTTAAAAATATTAGCTTAAGTGTTCAAAACGCAGTTGCCAAAATAATAAAAATACAACATGGTAAATGCTATAAAAAACAACAACCATTTCTGAACTAGCCAACGCAAGCTTACCAACAGCTCTGCAACAATGTAATAAAATAGGTAACCAGAGCTGTTTGGCCGATATCAGAAAATATAGATATTATTTGTAAATACACAAGGAAGGTGTGCTGTACATTGTTTTGAATATTACTTATATTACTTTATGTAATGACCTCAACTACATTTCACAATTTATGCTATGTACGTAATGGGGTAAATGTGTTTATGGTTAAAAACATTGGTTACAACGAAATTCGAGTTTTTTTTATTTACATCATGACTTCGTTTCAATAGGACTATTGTTTATGAACGTTTATTAGTTATTTCGCCTATCTGTTGTGAAGGCGTTGAAACCTAACTCTAAATTTGTATTAACCGTTTTCAATAATTGAGAATTGGTACTTGTCAATATCTTCTCACGTCAATGTAAAATGATACATTCGTTTAAATAATAATAATAATAATAATGATAATAATAACTTTATCTTGCCAATATGCGAAAGCCGAGAGAACAGAGACTAGTTCCACTTATGTTCGGCCATTAAAAATATATATACAATAAAAAACTAATTATACAATAAAAAAAAAACTATTTCAAGATAACCAAGATGTATAGGTCACTAGATATATGAAACTTCGTTATGGTAAAAACAACCACTTGATTCTGGAAAGAAACTGTGAGAGATCCACGTCATGACGTCATAAAAAATTAATATTTGGTTTCATAGCTATTTGTTGCATATTTCACTGTGTACGTCACTGGTGTGACTTCAGGATGATTTAATAGGGATTTCCTGGATGACTGCTACATCTTTAAATGCGCTTTCTTTATTTTTTTCTTTTTTTTTTAATTTTATTTCCCTGCTGGTTTATTGATGACATCGTTGCTAATTTAAATACAGAACTAATGCTGACTTAATTCTATTGCTTATTCTGCGACTCATTTCTAACTCTGGTACTGTTACCTTTAATGGTCCTACACTATACCAAGCGCCATGGCTGTTTGTTGTGACGTGCACATCACATGACTGGGCTAGTCCAATCAGAAGGCCAAATAGCCGTTGTTCTCGTTCGTCATTGGCTAACTCGTGGTGACGTCACGGCAAACAGCCATTGCTCATGGTATAGACATTCCTTATTCTGTTTTCTTGTGTGCGCGGTGTATCTTGAGTCCTGCAAGTATTTTATGAGCGGCTACGTCTTCCTGGAGGGTGCGGCTTTCATCGACGGCCGCCATTGTTTTTGTAACCATCTTGGATATCAACAAGGCACTCTGCTACCAAAAACGTACGATCGATTATCTGTGTTCGTTCGGGGAAGAATTCAAGATAGGCTGCGTACATTACAATTTCATGAATATTGCTGCGTGGATTTCATGTTGATTCATTTGTGACTCAGTCCATGTTCGGCGTATAGATGTGGTCATCGTGGCTAAGCGGTGAGAGAACTCAGCCTGGTTGCTAAAGGTTTGCGAATCTGGTTGAACCCCTGGAAAGGGGACCTTGGCAGAGTACCCGCCAGGACTGCCGCCCAGTGTACCGTGAGAGGCTACCATGCTCCCTCAGTGGCTATGGGAACTATTCTGGCTAATTCTGGAAAATCTTTCAGCCCCTCGGACATGTCCCGTTTCGAATCCCCGAGTTGGCTCCTTCCTTTATCACATACTTCTTCTTCTCAAAAAGGTCTGGTAATGTTCAAAATTGAGCCGGTTCAGTCATACGAGCATTAAATTGCTTCGGCTGACTTAAGGCTCAAAGTAAATTAATTTAAAAAAAAAAATGTTTTTACTGGTTTATGATGATTCATGTCAACTTTATAGTAACTTCATTTTTGGGTTATTTCCTGACGACTTTGTTACTGTTTGTTGCTGCTGATCTCGTGCTAGTTTCACTGTTGATTTAGTGCTTTCATCGACTTTATGTTGACTTCATGCTGGTGTAACTTAGCAACCCAACGATAACTACTTTCTGTAAATGTGGTGGAAAGTCCATTATTCTTCTAGATTTTTCAAAGTATAGCAACAAGAACGCAAAACTCTAAATTACAACAGTTTTAATGAGATATAACTGAATTATGTTAAATAAATACGGATGCAAGCTTGTTTACGTTGCCTTTTGAACTTAAATATCAGACTGCCTGAGCGGGGATTGAACCCACGACCATTGAAACCAAATGTGTAAGTCCTACCACTGAGTCGTAATGACACGTGTCAGTATGGCTCAGCGGTAGGACTTACGCCTGTACAGTGTCCGCGGCCTATCTTGAGTTCGCCCCAGAATGAACACAGATAATCGATTGTATGTTTTCGATAGCACAGCACCTTGTTGATATCCTAGATGGTTACAAAAACAATTGCGGCCGTCGATTAAAGTCGCTCCCTCCAGGAAGATGTAGCCGCTCGTAAAATATATGCAGGACTTAGATACGCTGCGCGCACAATAGTTCAAAGGTCATGGGTTCAATTCCCCGCTCAGACAGTCTGACATTGAAGTCCAAAAGGCAACTTACGTAAATAGGTTTGCATCCGTATTTAATTAACCCTTCTTGAGCAGATGTTCAGATGTATGACAAGATTTAGATTAAGGGTTTGAATAATATCTCTGTAATGTGTGGTGCAGTGGCAACCCGGGCCACTGCACTGTGACTGAGGTTGGCGCTAATAACCAAGCTGTCGACGCGCCATTAAGCCTCACCCCCCCCCCCCCTTTGTTGAGCCTTTTGGCTTTCCAGCTTTTTTGTTTAAACTAAATTATGTTCTTCAAATTTGGTAATAAACCAAACTGAAGATATTTTCACTTCTCGTCGACCGATTTTGACGTTTGATTCACCATTTTGAAGGTTTTGCCTCCCACCAGCTTTCCAATGGTCCAAATTCCAAGCAGATGTCTCTTATTGTTTAGAAATTACAAGGCCACATTTTTAAAGTTTACTGGGGGATTTGGTATCGGTAATCGAGATCGAGATTAGATATTGGCCAGTTTCGTTTACCGATCGGCTCGGGTAGAGAAAAAAAAGCTGATAGATATGCCTAGCCTTAATATTTTGTAATGTGGAGGTTAAAACCCAATGCGGCCGAAATTCAAATTGTGGAAAATGTAAGGGAAAGGTACAGGGATACAGAAAAACTAAAAGTTAAAGATGAGTGTCCACCATTCATGGAGACAAAAGATGCATCAATAACGTTTTCATGATACTCTCCAGCTAAGTACCTTCGCAGCCTTTTCCTGGTTGAATGATATCACTACGTTCAAAGACCGACCCTTCTTGGCCAACAAGCCAAAACAGCAAAGAAAGCGGTGCCCACTCCATTATATCGACAGTAAAACTGACGACGGCCGTAGTGTCCTTCAAACTTCAACAACATTATATTTTCCGTTCTGCTAAAGACGATCCCTAAAGTTCCTCTCACGTCGGTAACGGGCGAAAGGTTGAACTTAGCGACTCTCACGTTGCAACCACATTACATCCGTTAGATGACAGTCATCAAAGGCCATTGCCAACGCGGTAATGTCATACCTGCGGTTACGAGTGGACAAACAGGAAGGGGCAAACCGTGCTTGGTAACGACATGCCATCCAAAGCCAAGAGGTCGCTCCTTCCACTGTGGCCTTTAGTGCCTTAATTTGTCCTGCATTAAAGATGCTAATGGAATCTGTTTCACGTATCGTTTCCGAGTAGTACAGTCCATTAAGTGAGGGCTGCTAACAAAAGGATTTAACCCAGGTTACAGATATACGAGTACTTCGGTACTGCCAAATATAATAAAAGTTTGTTACGAAGTAGAAGCCAGAAGGTATAATAGCAATAATAACTAGGGCAGTATTCAGCTCCACTGTCGACATAATGGAGCGGTCTCAGCTTTCTTTGCTGTTTGGCTGTTTGGCCAAAAGTGGTCGGCCTTTGAAAGTAGTGATATCATTCAAGAAGGAAAAGGTTGCCAAGGTAGCTGGCTTCTTAGCTGGAACGTATCATGAGACACTCATCGTTTAACTTTTAGCTTTTCTGTTTCCCTGACCCTTTCCCTTACATTTTCCACAATTTGAATTTTGGGATTAAACCTCAACATGACAAAATATCAAGGCTGGGTCGCCTGATATATCAGATTTTTTCTACCCGAGTCGA
This sequence comes from Lithobius niger, assembly GCA_023313725.1. NCBI lineage: Eukaryota > Metazoa > Arthropoda > Chilopoda > Lithobiomorpha > Lithobiidae > Lithobius > Lithobius niger. The sequence continues at coordinate 12,915 of JAHWFP010008915.1, forward strand.
TCATTAACGAAACTGGCCGATACCAAATCCCCAGTCATCGTGAGGATTTGGTATATGGTCATCGTGAGCTCTCTCACCGCTTAGCCACGATGACCATACGAGTTGTGTCAGAGACGAAGCTGCCTTATTCCTTGTTTATTCGTGGAATAAATCTTTACGTACTTACTTACTTACGTTTGGTTAAATTTTTACAGCCGTAAAAAAAGTGCACAAACGTACAAGAAGTCCCAACGTTTCGGCTCTTCTCAGAGCCATTATCAAGTGTAGGGAAAATAAAAAAAAAATTACAATATCACAAGACCGTCACCATTCAAGTGGCAAGAAGTCCATTTTAACAAGGCGGAACTCGCTAAACCATGCGCAAGGGCTGTTTGGCGTGACGTCACCACGAGTTAGCCAATGACGAACGAGAACAACGGTTGTCTGGCCGTCTGATTGGACTATCCCAGTCACGTGATATGCACGTCGCAGTAAACAGCCAGGGCGTGTTGGTATAGGATGCGTTAAAAACGGACAGATCCGTACAAAAATTAAAATTTTAAAACTAGAGGGGACTTTCTGGCTGTAACATTGTACAGGTGCTTTTAAAGTTTAAATAGAATAAAGTGCGTATCTTGACTGATGCACCGACAATCAGGAATGTCGCTGCATGCTAAACAGTACACAGATGTGCTGAATCAGGCCAAAAATGTGCTGCAGATTTCCTTTCTTTAAACGTCGCTGTATGGCAGACGTGTGCGTTGTTAAATCTTATTCGATGGCGGCTGTGCTTTTTTTTTCTGCCGCGAAAACAACCTTATCATCGTTGGTGCACGTACGTTCATTTTCCATACCACAAGGTTCAAATCATCAAATAGAAGTTTGATCAAACAAGAGTATCATAAATACGGATGAAAACCTATGAACGTTGCTTTTTGGACTTAAATGTCAGACTGTCATAGTGGGGAATTCAAGGAACCACCGTTGAAACCAAAGGCCATTAAGTCCTTCTGCTAAGCCATACTGACACGGTCTAGTGGTTGAACTTAGATCACTGGTTTCAAAGGTCGTGAGTTCAATTCCCCGCTCAGTCAGGCAGTCAGACATTTAAGTCCAAACGGCAACGTAAGTAGGTTTGCATCCGTATTTATTTAACATTTCTCGATCCCATTTTGCTTTCCGTCCCGTTTAGACAAGCATTTCACTTGATAACAGCCCCACTAGGCAGTAGCGTGAACTTATTTTTTTGACCACTCACGTTTTTACCATTTTTGGCCCTTTTCTTGGGCTTCCTAGCTTTCTTTTTGCTCTTTTTAGGGCTCTAGGCCCTTTCTCCTCGCTGTGACCAGCATTTTTCACTGCAGAAAAACAAATACGGCGCGTTTTTTTTATTCAAAAAGGGCATAAGAGGATATTTTTTTCCAAAAAGGGCACGGGTAATGCCCCCCCCCCCCCCCCCCCCCGGTCCACGCCACTGTCACCAGGAAACGCCTGGTACGACGCAGTTGGAGAGAGTGTGGGTAAGCTGTATCGGCCAGATACTGTTAAAAAAGGTAAGCACCCAGTAAGTCTAGTTTGCACGAATACAGAAAGTGGAGTTTGGTTTTCTTTTCGGTTGCCGGCACCCACGATCTTCATCATTTGTAACTCACCCTTCTGAGTTAAGTATTGAATTGTGGGTGTTGGGGCCAGACACTTCATGGCTGCCTTTCTTGGTGGGTTGACATCACTACTTTGCATTGGGAAAATTGGCGTATTTATGACTCTTCGATTTTTAGATGATTTAAATTTTATTTAGCGTGTTTTGCTTGCAAGGCACTTATCATATGCGCAGTGTCATTTGCCTTTTCTACTTTAAGAACTATTTCTCCAGCAATCTGCAAGCTGTCGGCTCCAGAACTTTTCCTTACGGCAATTCATTATTTAAAAGTCATTTTATGACAGGCATTTCGAATTTCTGAAATGAGTGAGAACTCAATTCTATGGTCTTGGAAACCTGAACTTCAGAGCAAGGAACGCCGGGTTATAAAGTAAACTTTCTTCTTTAAGTAGCACCTAGGGATACAAGATAACACATTCTGATATGATCAAGAATCAATGCATTTCAAGCATCGATTGTTTTGTGGCATAAATTACAGACATTGTATAGTCATTGTTAAAAACATTTTCTCTCTTTCCTGCCCTCGTCTCATTCCATACTTATTCGTGGAAATGGAATAAATCTTTACTTCACTTCTTACGTTTGGTGAAAGTTCAATTCGGCAGATCGCTTTTAAACTAACTACTAACTAACTAGTATGCGCAGCGTATTTTGGGTACTGCAAATATTTTCTGATCGGCTACGTCTTCCTGGAGAGGGTTGCTTTAATCAGCGGCCGCCATTGTTTTTGTAACTATTTTGGTTATCAGCAAGGCACTCTGCTACCAAAATCATACAATCGATTATCTGTGTTCATTGTGGGGCGAACTGAAGATAGGCTGCGGACACTTTAGGTTGTGTTGAATGACGGTTTGCAGCGCTGGTTAGGTATGGTAGCTCATGTTTATGCCCGACCCCGAATTAACTTCAAATTGTTGTGTACACTGGTTAGCAAATGCTGTTTTCGCTTCGCTCATTCAGACAGCTCCTCTCATTCTATTTATCCTCCTCCCCTACTTCCCCCCCCCCCCCCCGTGGCCCTGGCTAACACATTACAGAGATGTTAACCAAACCCTAAATACAATAGAATAGGAGGTGTCGGACAATAACCTTATTGTGTCCGCGGCCTATCTTTAGTTCTCCGCAGAACTAACCCAGATAATCGATTGTACTTTTTCAGTAGCAAAGTGCCTTGTTGATATCCAAGACGGTTACAAAAACAATGGCGGCCATCGATTAAAGCCACCCCATCCAGGAAGACGTAACCGCTCACAAAATACTTACAGGACTCAAGATACAACGCGCACACAATAGGAGCTTCTTCAAGGCCCACGCGGCAGATGTTAAGTGGAAGATACCACACCATAGCGGTTGTTTTTTTGTCACATGAGGAAACCGGAGTACTCGGAGGTTAACCCTTATGCAACGGGCGGGAAACAACCGGAGAAAACCCGTACATGTACACTTCCCTTCACCAGGATCGAACCCGGGTCTGTAAGAAGCCAGGGATGTACATACAGCTGTGGTCAAACGTGGCTGAGTTGTGAGAGAGCTCAGCCTGGCTGGTGGAGGTTTGCAGATCTGGTCGAACCCCTGGAAAGGGGACCTTGGCAAAGTCCCCGCCAGGACTGCCGGCCAGGGTAGCGTGAGAGGCTACCATGCTCTTTCAGAGGCTATGGGAACTATTCTGGACAATTCTGGACAATCTTTTGGGCCCTACGATGATCGGAGGGTTCCCGAATCGAATCCCCGGGTTGGCACCTCCCTTTACCAGATATTTCTTCTTCTCTAAAAGTCTGGTAATGTTCAAAAATGAGTCGGTTAACCATACAAGCATTCAGTTGCTTCGGCAGACTTAAGGCTCAAAGAAATTAATTTTTAAATCCAAAATTATATGTAATAATATAAAACAAAACGAAAAAAAAAATAATCTGAAGCCCCAGTGCTCGCGGCTACACCAGGGCATGTAGATCTTATCGCATATCTGTATCTCCTGAAAAAATTGAGAAAAAAACGAACGTAATGGTTAAAGAAAGGGAAGTGGCATTGGAGTCATTCTGTTCTCAAGGGCCAATTGCAATAAAATCGGCGGTGGGGGGAAGGGGGTTGAATTTATGTTTTCTTTTTTCTTTTTCGTTGTATGTATAGAGATGTACGATTAATTTTATAGTGATAAATCTTGCCTTGCTGGCCGCTTTCATGGC
>JAHWFP010008916.1:2322-26810 GCA_023313725.1 Lithobius niger
CACCGAATATTACTTTGGACGTTAAATGAAAACTTGAACATTGCTACCGAAAGTAGCAATGTTCTATAGTTTTCATTTAACCTTCGAATTATTAAGCGGTGCGATTAACTTGGCGAATGTTTTGGTGTGTTGATATCACTCCTTTGAAGGGCCGAACCATTCAGAACTCTGCGGCCCCTTTTACCAGTCTTGGCTTTTGATATAATTCAATTCACTAAAACAATTGGTCAAAGCGCATCGAAAAACACTACACTGACTACATTAATTCTTGAATGAACCAACCATACGATCATGTGTTTTTTTGTAGATAAGGAACCTGCAAGATGCTTCGTGCCATGCAAAAGCAATTCCCTCTTTCTTCTCATTCGTTCAACCCAACTCCATTTTTTTGTCTTTTAAAGTGTTGAAGTTCATGTAAGTTAAAATAAATGTACGCAAAGAATTCTGCAGCTGGAACTGTTTTAAAATAAACAAACAGTTGGAGACTTTCTTACAGGAATGTAGTTTCATTCAATGAATTGTTGCAGACAGGCCCTGGAAACAAATGCAGAATAAGGTGTAACTTATAGTAGCCTTCTTTTCTTGCCAATTCTCTACCGTTATTCCATGAAGTTTGCTCAGGAACAAAAATAAGGGGCAGTGTGCGAGTGTAATGTGTGTGGGTTTTTTTTTTTTTTTTTTGGGGGGGGGGGGGTATTACACGCTACACCCGCAATCCCAAAAGTCTATGGGAGATGGGTAGATACCCAGGAAAGAAAAAAAAAGATCTCGAATTTTGTAAATTGGCCGCCCCCCTCCCGACAACTTTCTGTATCCTCATTCGTTCTGTTCTGACAGTCACACTCACAAACAAACTGATTGGTCTGCAAACAGTAACACATAACAAAAAAAAAAAAATTACAAAAGCAAATTCTAGGTCAAACACTACACAGGCAGCCACTCAGCCAGCCTTAAAAAGACATAGCTTCTCACCGTATTCGACTGTCCTGAGCGAAGTAACCTTTTCAACATTTTCATAGGTTGAGTGACTGTAGCAAACCCGTTTCTCACGAGGAGGAAAATAGGAAACTCAATGCCCTTGCTACATTTACACGCATTTGAAACATTGTTGCAAAATTGAGGCATACAGGAAAGCAACCAAGAGGAATGTACCTTAATTTTAGGTTTAATTGTAATAATAGTTCACCATAATAATGCCAGTCTCACAGATTAAAGAACTCTCTCCGCTTACAGATACGACACTGGCGCACGAAGTGGTACCTCATTTTCTTTTCTGCTGAGTCATACTTCGCCCTAGATTCGCCAGCAGGCGCAGCGATCGCCCGCGAGAACGCGGTATAATTAGAACGACTGTCCCAGAAAATACGCACGCATGCGCTGTGGTTTTCATAACTGCTACCGTAGCGGAAATAGGTTTAGATCGTTTTTACGTTTCAGTTTCGCTATCTGCTAGTGACATCTGGCGAATAAAGTGCGAGAACATGAGTCATCGCGCCGACGCGTTACTAAAACGAGGCCCCATTTTTGAAGCGCTGCTTGAGTTACGAGTGTCGTATCTGCCAATCGCTCTTGCCAATCGCCACCTAAATTTTATTAGTTTTGGTTTCGATTAATTTAAGGCACTTTCCATCATTCCACGCAGAATATAATCACTAATCAGTAACCCACGTTTTTCCAAGCTCGGGACTCTTGTTTTTAAGCAACATGCGGTAACTTTTTTGGACTTGCACATAATTTAACTATACTTCAAAGGGTTTCAAAGGGTTTAACGAGCGTTAACCACTCCTGGTCATCTGCCCGAAGCCATAAGGCCCTATGTCTGCAACAGCCAGATTCCCAGGCGGTCACCCACCCAAGTATCAATCCAGCCCAATGCTGCTTAACTTCGGGGATCTGACTACTAAGCTCGCAGACAACAATAACATATTCCCTCATTTTATTTGAGTTACAGCCCGAAGCTACACACTCATTTTCTAACTAAACTAACAACTGACTAACAGACTAAACAAAGCACACACCGCTATACACTACAATAACACAAATCTAGAAGTTCATACACTCATTCTACACACAACTAAAACATTACATTGCCTTATCTGATGCCATACAAATGTGACAGTCACATCGATTTGCAATCGACTATCAACCAGTACCAAGCTAAACCCTACAAACTACTACTTACACTTCAAATTACACTGCCTTTCCGGATGCTTTACAAAATGCAACGAGAAGCTCTCAAGCGAGACATCAAGACTGCCCAGAGCTGTAATACACTCAGAGCCAATCCAAGATTTCCGTTTAGGTAAAATTTCTCTAACAGAGACTGACGCAAAGCATGATGCAGCGGGCAGACAAACATCGAATGAAACACTGTGTCCAGTTCTCCACATTGACATGTCGCAACAGACGACCACCCAAGACGAAAGGCATGAACATTTAGGAAAGAATGTCCTGTTGTATAAGTCTTGATATCATCCCTGCATCATTCAGAGTGAGCAAGTGAGTTAAAATTTGAGAGAGTTTTTTCTGGCCAAGGCAGCCCCCGCGAGGGAGCGTTCGCATATTACGTAGTGTCTGGTAGGGAGGGGTTGTGTTACCATTATGACGGAGTGGGAGGAGATGGCAGTAGTGTCACGTAAAACTAATTCTCGGTACATTATTTTAGCTAAAGTAATTTTCTAACTTTTGTTTACAACTTGAAAGTTTTATTTATTTTTTTCAAAATCTAAGGTCATTACGCTTGTAGGTACTAAAAACAACTTATAAACCCAGTTCATCCAACAAAAATGTATGAAATTGAGGGGGGGGGGTTAAAGGAAATGTGACGTATTGTCAGGTGCGGGGGTTACGCCGTGTGTTACACTGGTTCAAATGGGAGTCTAAATTCTTAGAAAAAAGGGTTCGGTAATTTGAGAACGCTTCCTAATCGTTGATGCAATTTCGAAACTTCGGGTTCTTCACGTTTCGGTGAAAGTTCTCCCTTTGCTTCTTGTGCAATGGACTAGGCAAGCAACGATAGCTAATTGGTCGTTTGAATGGCTGTGATAGCTTTACATATCGTTGGATGCTTATGGTCAACTAAAGAACCAAAAGATCCATTGTTGCGTCGTTTTATGGTACTACATGGAGCTCAACTAATTCGCATTTATCTAGACACACGCTAGTGTATCGCCGCCAAGTAACAGTAGCTCATCCAATAATAGGGATGCACGTTACATGATGGCTACGCAACAATACGAGCAAACGGGGTTTTTGCTAATAACCAAAAAAATAAAATGCTTCGTGTTCTGCTGTTTTAGTAACAGTGACCTTCGGGGTTTCTGCATGACTAAATGTGAACGAAGAAAGCAAACGAAAAAATTCTCAATTTTGCTAATGTAACGGCTAATTATTTATAGACATAGTCTTAAGTTGCACGTGTCTATCAACTGCAAGCAACTGCTATCATACCTTATCATGTCGAGAATAAATCATAATGCAGCCGAAATCTTTAAAAAGTAAGGGGAAGGTGCGAGGATAAACAAAATAACCAAAGGACATGCGCTGATTGAGTGAGCAAACGAAATCAGCGATTGTTAGCCAGTGTCTACAAAAATGGGATTGAAGAAACTTAAGCATGTGAATAATGGTCGTACAATAAACTAAGCCGTTATCAATTGGCTAATCTAACGGCTAATTGGCAATGGTAAATTTGAAAAATACCAATACGAAAATTTGTAGATATAAAATTCCTCCAGAAAAAAAAGGTGCAGAGAAGACAAGACGGTGTACCCTTTTGTGCGTTCACAGTTCTATGAAAGTTGTGACATCTACCCAAAAGCAAAAGTGTTGTAAAAAGTCGCCAGTTTTCCAAAAAGGATCGGCCTTTAAAGATAGCGATATCATTCAACCAGACAAAGGCCGCCAAGGTTAATCCTATTAGCCAATTTAATCGCACCGAATAACACTTTAGACGTTAAATGAAAGCTTGAAGATTGCTACCGCGAGTAGCTGTCTTCTAGTTTTGATTTAACTTTCGAACTATTAGTAGGTGTGATTAACTTGGTACATAGGATTAACCTTGGCGGCCTTTCCCTGGTTGAATTATATCACTACCTTCAAAGGCCGATTTTTTTTTAACTTGGCGGGTTTTTACACTAGTTTTGGTTTTGGGTGGATTTATATAAACTCACTTAACACTCGGGCGAGTTACTTTTTTTTTTTGCGGGACTGAATTTTAGTAGGGTTATGTTTTATACGGGACCGAATTGTCACACTACCTGTAATTTTGGGACCGAACTGTCATGGACCCGATTTAATCCATCAAGATGTTGCGACATCAACGGATGTCGCGTAACGCAATGCGCGGGAATATCTGTCTGCTCTCAGTCGTGTTTGTAAGACTATCCGCTGTGCAGCTACTATCTCAGCGGGCCTTGGAGCTTGCCAAGATCGCCGAAGAGCCATGGCATGTTAAGGGAGACATTTTTCAAGGAACAAATGCAAATCCAGGTTGGTTTTGTATTAATAAAAAAGTTAAACACAAAATTTAACTGAATCGCATAATAATCTACTGTAAATAACGGTGGCAGTTGGGTGTGTCATGGTGGTTTGGGGGAGGACTGAAAATCGAATTGCTTCTGATTCCACACTGTAGAACTCGACTCAACTTGGAAACAATTTGCATTTCCGTAAATGCTCCACCAGTGCACAATCATATTTTTCCAACCACCAACAAATTTTCAGAGTATGTCGAACTCCTAAAAAAGATGCAACATTTGCAAATTTCGACACCAGGGGGCAGCTCGACACAAAAAGTATAAAATAAGTCAGAAGCCTCCAAGCAGACGCCACTTCGTTCGGTGCCTGCAAGCACTTGTAAACTTGGCCACTTGTAAAATTTTCTAATTTGTTTCAATTAATTTTAAAATTTATATATTTAATTTGCTATTTCGGTTCTGTCCGATCTCTCGTTGGCCCTAGCCCGTTCTGGCCTGGTGAACATGGAATTTGAAATTACACCGTTGAATGACTTTTACTCCTTAGTAAATATCGTTGTTATCATGCACTCTTCATAATGAGTTTGAGGTGGTTCGAAACGTCGAGTGAAATTGTTATGTTGTCCACTTTATTGGCTTTTATTTCTTACTAGCTGTCCTACTAGCTGTTTAGCCGGTTCCTACATACCTGAGCGAAATACTGTAGTCGGCAGTATGGAATGAAAAGGGTGAATACAACTGGTCTAATTTTCCCCCATCCCCCCCCCCCGTAATCCCGTAACTTACTTACTTAGCTGTACCCCCGGCGTAACATACGCCGTCTAGCTGGTTCCCGCATACCAGAGCGTAACACTGTAGTGGGCCCCGGTTTCCCCTATTGTGTGTCCGAATATCCCATCTCTGCTCCCTCTTTGAACCCCTGCTGATTTGTGTTATGGAAGAAAATGTTTATTTTCAGTGGAGGGCGTTTCTCTGTTCTGATACCTTGCCCAACAAACCCAACAACGGTTGTGCATGCAGTGATTGTTACTCAACCAACTTTGAAACTCTTCCAAGTCGGCTCTTAAGAGCTAGCTTTATTAATGCAATATGTCGATTGTTATAGGCCACATCTGTTTGTTTGACATTGTCGGTCGCTCGCCCTCTTTCATTATACACCCTCTTTCATTGTAGTGCATAATAATGATGAATTTGCTTGCCCGACCTAAGCGTATTATATATATAAATTTATTGCGCAAGAGCTTTTTATTTTTAATTCAATCAATCAACCTGATATACCTGAAATAACTACTAATTCGACTACAAAAAACGTAAATTATCTATAAATATTAGTGTTAAACAAGAAAACACAATGGAGCCAACTTTGTCATTCTTAGCTGGTCACGACGAATGTTCACCTTGATGAAAGTTGCCTTCTTAAAGTTAAAATCTCTGTAAAATGGCAATATTCAAAGTCCTTTGTTACAATGCGTTCTTTCTTGACCCAAACTAAGGTTTAACCTGATCTCAATCCACTCCATTCTATACTTACACATTAAATCATTAAAGTATAGTAGTTCTGTTAACAGTACAGCCCGCCTGCCCAGATCCCTTCACCCCATCCCCCAGGAAAAACTGAAATGCTTTCATCGCAAGAACGCGTGTATGCGTCGAAAAATGTAACGCTGTTTACTTGCCAAAAATCACCTTTTTTTCTTCCAGAGGGAAGACACTGAACATCTGACACGATAATTCCGCTGGAACACGTGAGGGGGACGTTCAAGTATTATGTCATCAAGAAATTGGCTATTTTCAACTCTCCTTTCCCTCTCGTCATCAATCGTCATAAATTGTTCAACCCCATCCAGTATTACGTCATTTCCAACTTAACCCCCCCCCCCTCCAAAGAGTGGGTGATTTTCCGTGTACATCCACAGTTTTCTGATGCCCTTTATTTTATTATTTGCGCATTTCCATCCTTTAGATTTTTGTTTTACTCGGGTAGCGGTGCTTGCGATTGTATTTTTTGCTACTTAAGTAAGAGCCTATAAGACCTTCGTTTTCTTACTTACGTAAGTAAGAACCCCTCACCTTCATTTTCTTACTTTTTACTAGTGGTAAGACAAAGGTTTCATTGTTGCAGAATTGTGTCTTCATGATATAAATCCATTGCTGCAACAATGAAACAGTTGTACAATAAAAGTAAAATCAGACGGTAAATATGGGTCTAAACAACGTCAGGACTAATCTGTTTTCTTCGACACCATTCTCACTTTTTTAGCCTCTCTACTTCCAGAGGAGAAGAATGTTAAACAGACACACAAGCAAGCAAACACAGTACATCTTTTTCATAAATGATTAGGACTAGCTGATATCACTCGCTGCACTCACCCTGTCGGCATCACGCCTGTCTTCGCCGTGTAGTGATTTTCCAGAGCAAATCGTGTACAACAAGTGTAAGCCTGTGTTCGGTTGGTTTTACAGCACAGTCGTAATCTGTCATGTCTATTACTGTACCAGTCGTATTGTCTTCTAAGAACAAAGGATCTTTTTCTAACAGGATCATGTCAGATTCGTTGTTGTTTTCACCCTAAAAGTCGCCCAGTTAAAACTTCCAGAAAGTGGACAACAATATTGGACCGTTTTACTGTGTAATATGTTGTGTATTATTGCACTTGTCGAACATTGTCTGACATTCTTGACAGAACATAGCACGCTTTGGTGGCATATGCCTGAGTGAGACCTGGTCAGTTTAGGAGAGAAGGAGACTTTACCACTTGTCGCAGCCCTGCCTCTCCTCTCCTTGTCACAGACCTGCCTCTCCTCACAACAGTTATAAGCCACAAAATCAAGTCGGAGAACCAATAATGGACCCTGATATTTAGCAGGAAAATGAGACTTTCCAAGGCTAACAATGAACGTCGAAAAAAGAGTACATTGTTACTGAGGGGTTTTCCCTTTTTTGGGGTGGGGGGAGGGAGGAAGTTCATAAGTCGAACCCAGGAATATGAAATATACTTAAACACCACCAGAGAAAATTACCTATTCTACTAAGTACATTTATCCACCTTTCAGCTGTCCGTTTCCAGAGGGGAGGTTGGGAAACCCAAGCGAGCAGCAGTTGCGTATTTTTTAATGATGGGGACTAGCTGATATCGCTCTCTGTTATTGCATTGTAGGCGTCATGAAGAAGTGGACTGTCGGCTGTAGACGCCAAAACAACGAGTCATTTAATACAATAGCAAATTAATGCGACAGACTCTAGGCCACTATAAGGGCTAGAGGACGGCCGCGAGTTCCCATCCCATCAAACTTGCCGGTCAGCAATAGCCAACTGTCGTTATTATTCAGAGAAAACTGTGCACCATAAGTATAACGCCTGACTTCAATTACTGTTTTCACAGTTGTTATTACACATCTTTACTATTACTCACTTTTACATTATTGTACCATTCGTAATGTCGTGTAGTAAGTTTGCGCTTATAAAGCTACAAGTGTCCGTTTCCATCAGAATCGCGTGGGATTCATTGTTGATTACTCTAGAAGCTACGCTAAAGAGTTCTCTGTCCCTCATCTCCATGAACCACATCTCTTCCAAAAACAAGCGAACTTCGGTGTTGTTTACACAACTATTACAGGGTTGCCGAACTGGGCTGGCTCCTTCGTGAGTCATCGGTTATCCTGTCCCGACTGTCCGGACAGTCCCTGGCCTTGTACCCTTGAACAGCAATACGGGTTTGATGTAGTTCTGGAATCAGACTCAAAGTGTCAGTGCAGGTTTGGACGAGACGACACTGTGGACTTTCTGGGAGATTGTCCGGTGTTTGATCAGAGATTGAGATTGATGTCCGTTGTGGGATCCATCCCGGACCTGTTGGATCTGCTTGGATTGTTCCTGCATACTGCGAAACCAAACATTCAGATCTTGCATGCAGTTGGTGCATTTTTGGTAGGTGCAGGATTATTTCTCTAGTTTGAATTTCGGGCTACCCTGTTAGTTAATTTTACTGCTGTTATTTATGGTTTTTATTTACTTATTTATCGCTGGTATTTTCTTTTGCTGTTCCTTGATTTGTATAGTGCAGAAGATCCCAGCTGGGATTAACGCTCTTAATATACCCTGATATATACTCAACTCTTGAAGCTATGCTGATCATTTCCATTCGCTTAATTACGATTTCCAACAATCTGGACATATTTTTGACAGACCATGTAGATCGCACTAACACTTGCAGAGCCCCGCCTTTTCACCACATCTCCACACAGCAATTATTGACCCTGAAATCAAGCGGTAGGAAGAATAATCGACCATGAGATTTATTAGGAAAATGCGACGTTCTTTCGAAAAAAAGAGCATTGACATTGTTGCAGGGATGGTTTTCCACTTTTTTTCGCAGTCAAACTACGAACCCAGGCAGATGAAAATAGACTTCAAAACACCAATGGGGAAAAATTATATTTTTTGGTACCTTTCTTTTGGTACCTTCTAGCAGGAAGTTATTGTCAGAGAAGCTGCAAAGCCAAATGAACAACCAAGCATAGACTGCCATCTTTTTAATGATGAAAAGATAAAAATAATGAATCAACAATTCATAATGTTGTAGGGAGACTTCGGTGGGAAACATCGATGGCCGATTACCAACCTCACCTCACAGCGCCAGAAAGGAAGGGGAATAATAATCAGCTAGTAAATCACTTACATTCCAAAATATAGTCAATTCAGTTTGTGGTTCAGTTTTGGAAGATGATGGTTTAATGCTCGTCTTGGGACAAGAGGTTGAGCACACTTTGAGTTCTGGGCTTAATTTTGGAAATTTCTAATTAATTGGCCGAAAGTCGTCTTGAGTGACATGTTGGTCGAATTAAGCTGGGAACTGGAATAAACAAAGCGCTTGGACCCTTAGTGTTCTAATTCAAGAAGCAATCGCAGCATGATACACTTGTTGGTGGGGTACAATTTGATATTATGGGGGTTGTTGAATACATTCGATTTGGGGTGTGATTTACAAATGACATGTTTTAATTGGTTTCATACTCAACTGTTAAATATGGTTTTGACGATGCTTGCTGTATCTTTGACATCTTGGGATGAGTTGTTGCCATCACTGATCTTGATGCGAAGTAACTGCAGCAACGGGGATCGGATGCTGCAAAGCATCAGTGTTTGATCAGAATTGATTTAGAAGGAAAGATAAAATTGTATACATTAGTGTTACAGCGAAATGAAAAACTGGTTGAACACGAGGTGGCCTTGTGCAGCAACGTGAAAACATACATAAGAAATATCATGATCCAAAAACGTGATGTAGATATATCACTTTAGAATACAGAGGTATAAATCATGATAACAATGATTCATTTACCAGGGGGCAGCGCCAGGTCCTCCACTCCACAATTAGATATTATATCAAACAAATCGTAAAGTCCTACAGGTTCATTGGCATAACTATATATTTGGTGAAGTTCTGCAGGTAAATAATAAAAAAAAGGAGTATTTCCTTTTAACCAAAGTGTTCTAAATAAACTGTAACTTAGAAATAATAACAAATTTCGTGTACACAATGGTGACAGGTCATGAAAGATATACAAAATTCATCCTTACCCACGAAATTAGCCCTACTGCAGCAGTAAGCGTGTTTTATATTAGAATTTAATTTCAGGTATACTGGAGCCTAGATATGAAGTTTAAACTAAGGGTAAGAATAAAAAAGGGGAATTACTCAGTTACCATAAAAATAAAAGGAAAATAAAATTTCTCTTATTTAAAAAAATTCCACCGCTAGTATAGCACCAGCAAAAACTTTAGGCAATAAAAAGTTATTTCAATGGACGCAAATGATAATGGTAAGGCGGAAACACTAAGCGGGGTTTTAACAAGACACCAGCAATTACGGTTTTCGTTACTAGAGGCCATAATTACTTCCCATAAAAAAAAAGGAATATAAAATTTCTCTTATTTAGAAAAATTTCCTCGCTAATGTAGCAATGTTGGATTTTTATTTCATTGTTGTGTTGTCTCGTTTTTGTATTTCGATAGATAGGAAGTAAGTTATCCCCAAGGTTTGCAACAATGCTGAGGATGATAAATCCCCGTATCCTTTGAGGCATTGTTGCAAACCGTAGGTTTAATTAACTTGTACCCAAGGCAAGTTGAAGTGTTCATTACTACGTTGAAATATACTTCGTGCAAGACAGAAATCATTGTTATTACCATACTTTTGCCGTTTTCATTGTTGTAAGTGTGCATTCTAAATCCCATAACCTAGCCACTTCCAACAATGGTGGCAACAAAGGTGGGTGACATACTGCATACTTAAACCGCACACTTATACTGCACACTTATAGCGCACACTTTTGTTGATGTGATAAGATAACTAAAGTTTCAAGGTCATTTCTTGCTCTTTCTTGCACTCCTACAATCCCCGTATTACTGTAACTGCGTTTCTAATCTACGTCTGTAGCTGGCAAAATCCCGATTTCTTTCAGATTAAGCACATAAGCGACCCAGCTATTACTTGATATCAAATGAAACAATGAATGTACCATCGTCGTGGTTAATCTATGATGGCCGCCATTTTGAAATTAGGCTTACCATCGTCCGATTTCCTTCATATTGAAAACGTTGGTACTATGTACAGCTTACAAAAACGAATTCATAAAAAAAATATACAGTTGGATATACACCGGCGTTACAAGGAGGCGTTACAAGGAGGGAGGGGGGTCTAAACTGTTAGAACAAAGCGTTACGGAATTTATGAGCTAATGGTGCAATAAATGCAGACAAATCATTATATAACTCATGTCAAAGCGATGTAAAGTATGGTAAGAAAACAGTTGTTTTTTTTATTACTTCCAAATTTCAACAAATTCACCACGAAGCCATGGCTCGTATGTGGTGTACATTAATCATAAATAATTACAGCAATTAAGGAATTTGAAAAACACTAAAAAAAATAGTAATTTTAACAATAAATTCAACAAATCTGAAGAAGAAAGGAAAAACACTCAATATTTCACAGTAGCCTACAACAATTTCAAACCTAAGGAAAAAAAATTGTAAACATTTCAGATCAGAGATAGATACGAAATGAGATAAATATTTTTAGCTGTTAAATTAGAAGCAGCAATTGTGTTAAAAAATTTTTGAGATGTTTGAAATGGCAAATACTCCAAGTTTTGTCAGGTAGCTTATTGTAAATATTTGGTACATAGCAACCTTTAAGTTTTTCTCCAAATTTGTTTCTGGTCATTATTGGAAGAAGGGAAAAATTTTTTGTTTGATATTTCTTATCCTTAATAGTGGCCTGTCGTCTATTTTTCATGTCGAACAATTTTTTTTTAACAGAATGATATAATTGTATAGCTGTGTTATGTTTAAAATCTTCATTTTTTGAAAAATGTGTGTAGTAGAATGCAAATCCTTTTTGGCAAACAATATTTTAATCATTCTGTTTTGTAGTTTTTGCAGTCTAGATATTTCTTTATTTTTTTATGTCCCATAAATTTCCAAACCATACAAAATATGTGGTTTGATCCATGAATTATAAATTATCATTTTATTTTTATCATTTAATATTTTTTTCAAATAATGCAATTAGGGTATTACTTGCCTAATTTTTTTATAATTTGATCAATATGAATATCAAAGGCCCATCGATTATCTACAACACCACCAAGATACCTATAATTATTTACTTGTTCCAAAACGCTGCAATTTTCCTTGCATGATTTTACAGTACATTCTTCAGCGTGGATAATAATATCAAAATCGTTATTTGACTTACTTTTAAAAATCATGAATTTAGTTTTTTTCTCATTTATGTACAGTTCACTATCCAAGCACCAACAATGTATTTTGCTTAAATTACGTTGCATTTTTTGTTTTAGTAATTCTAAGTTTTCCTCAATAACAATACATAAAATGTCATCAGCAAACATTTTTAAATTCATTTCCTGTTTTGATCTATATCATTTATGTATATAATGAATAAAATTGGTCCCAAAGCTGACCCTTGTGGTACACCATCTGTTTGTTCCATTTCACTACTGCAAAAATCATCTATTTTAACACAACTTTTTCTCCCGTCCAAATAACTTCCCAAAATATTGCAGAATTTATCCTCAAGACCATACATGTGTAATTTCTGGTTAAGTCGATCTCTATTTACGGTATCAAATGCTTTTTGTAAATCAATAAAAATAGCACCTGTACATTTCCCATCATTCAAAGCATTTGCAACATCTTGGTTTACTTTGCTTAATGCTTCGTTGGTTCCTTTTCCTTTTTGGAACTCAAATTGTTCTCCAATAATAATGTTCCATTTTTCAAGAAAAAAATTTAGTTTATTAACAAAAAATTTTCCAATCATTTTGTTTATCACAGGTAAAATAGCAATAGGCCTGTAATTATCCATATCCTTTTTAGTTCCAGTTTTGTATATTGGCCTAATTGCTTGCACTTTTAAATTTTTAGGCCAAATTTCACAATCAATAATACCATTTGTTAGTTTAGTTAACAATTTAGCAGTATTTTTTAAACTTTTTTTAAAGTAATTTAGACATAAACCATCATGCCCCACTGCATCAGTTTTTTTCATGCCTTTAATTATTTTTTCAAATTCTTCAACCGTTGCATGATCAGGTACTTTATCCTGTTTCCTTTCACTAAATTTTTTATTTTTATATTCGCCCCCTCGGACGATTCCACAGCTCCTAGTACGTCGCTTCACCAAAAGTGTGCAATAAATCACTTATACCGGCCCATTGTTGCAAAATCCATGCTATAACCATTACTTAACTATTTGAATATTTCTTAACAAGGTCAATTGTGGCTGGATTTTTTGTTCATGATGGACAATTCTTTAGGAATGGACGAAGCTTTAGGGATAGACCTTTTGTTTTCTGACGAGGAAGATTTTGTTGAAACATCAAAGTACAAGTTTCTTGCGCTCCTACAATCTCCGTATTACAATCTCCGTATTAGCTTCAGTTAGTAGTTTTTCATGATCGAGTAGTGTTAAAAGTAGTACAATAAGTTTGAGAATAATGAACAGCCCTGGCAGCATTTATTCTACAAGTATAAGAAACGTTAACTGCCAGCTGTCAACCAAATTACCATTTGCAACTACATTAATATTCTAAATAAATCAACTTCCCTCTCTTTAAAATATACGTAAGATGTAAAGCAAGAAAAAAAAAGCTTACTTTTTCGTTCACGGTCCGTAAATAAAACATCGTTTGTATGTTTTAAGCCTTGAGTGAATTCGTAAAACAGCATCACGCCGTGACGGGAGACCAACCACCAGTATAAAGTGAAATAGGGAATGGCCGCGCAATATAAAGGCATGTCTTTCTTTTTACGAAACGAACAGAAATCTTCGTTGTTGGGTGAAGGGGAAATTTCTTATTCCCCTGTTGGCCAAAGGAACCCTAAAAAAAAAAGCCCTTCGGAATCGAGAAACAATGCTTCTTCGAGGGTAACAATGACAAATTACGTCAATAACAACAATACTTTGGGTCGGTGATTGAAACGGCACGTAATTTAAACACTGTAGGGTTATAAACCAGAATATTACCCTATTTGTTCCAACAACGAATGGCGAATAAGTTGTTTTCGAAGTCGTTCTCGGATGCAACAATAACCCCTCTGGCTGTGCGCTGTCGGGAGTATTGTTGCAATCTCAAAGGGTTCAAAGAGCTTTAGCGAGCGTTAACCACTCCTGGTCATCTGCCCGAGGAAGCCCTAAGGCCCGGTCGCTTCCCAAACAACGTATTCACCATTCGTTGTTGTCGCGCCAAGTTAGGCAACAAACATCACAACAAACATCACATCAATTCAATTGTCGAGGTTGTAAACCATTGTAGCGTGACGCCATTGCGTCAGTGTCTTATATCTTGAAGCATAGTTGGGCACATTTTAGGTACTTGGGTAAAAATAAAAATGCAGTACAAAAACTTAAGTTGTGTTGAAATCGAGAGCATTGATCCACCTGACAAAAATTAGCTCGTGTAGGAATGCCAGCTAAGCTGCTTTCAATGCAAAATCGGACCATCAATAATGTTGAAAATGTGTTACTAGTTACTAGCTAGCTAGCTAGTCCGCTCATCCCCATGTTAAATCCCATAGGGTGATTATTCATCGATACCGAGATAACGAGAAGGCTTCCAGCTATGAAATTGGATGAATGGGTGCAGTACAATACGAACTGCGTACCTTTTATGGTTTGAAGCCTGGGGGCGTAACGGGGATGGCGTGGGAGTACGAAAATATTGTTATAACTATTGGTAGTATTGTTGGCATCGTCTCTCATTGGACGGCCAAAGTTCCAACAATGACAACGTGTATACTGACGTGCGTGCCTAGACACACACTAGTGTATCACGATAAATCTAAACAACGTTGCAAAGAAATTGTATTCACGTCCAATTCACGAAAAATGAACAAGCTGTAAAAACAAAGCAAAATAAACAAAGCCATAAACTGGTAAAGAGGCCACCAAGTTGAATGGTTCGGCCCTTCAAAGGAATGATATCAACACACCAAAACTAACTAAATAAAACAAATTACAATAAAATTAAAACCAAGCCAAAAACTTATAAAGAGGTGACTAAGTTGAGAATGGTTCGAGCTTATAGGCAAAAGGTAGTAGCAAAGTGTTGAAAACCAACTTCTTATTGACGTGGCACTCTATTACAAATCTGCACGGTAGTGGAGTTGAGCAAATACACAATTTAAAAAAAAGGAGTGATATCTTATCAATACCAAAACTGGTAAAAGGGGCCGCCAAGTTCCGAACGGTTCGGCCCTTCAAAGGAGTGATATCAACACACCAAAACATTTGCCAACTTAATGGCACCGAGGAATATTTTGGACGTTAAATGAAAACTTGACCATTGCTACCGAAATTAGCAACGTTCTAGTTTTCATTTAACCTTCGAACTATTAAGCGGTGTGATTAACATGGCGAATGTTTTGGTGTTTTGATATCACTCCTTTGAAGGGCCGAATCATTCGGAACTTGGCGGCCCCTTTTACCAGTTTTGGTTTTTGATATGACATCTATTACTTTTGCGCTACCATGCAGCAGAAATAACAAAGATGAAACAATTTCGCAAACAGTATGGAAACAATGTTACAACGTTGAGAATATTTGTTTTCTGAAAAGACCACTGTGAAAAAACCATACCGGAGCTTTCTGTATCAATAATTATACAGATCGAAGTTTTTTTCTGAATGGACACTGACAAACAAACCACAGATCTGTACAGTGTATCTCAGAGGATGCTGTTTGTTTTATGCCTTTATTAGGGAAGTGACGTAACCTTTGTTAATCGTAGGGTTTTTACAAAAACACGAAAATTCCTCTCGGTTAGGAAAGTTTAATTTGGTGTATCAGCAACCTAACAATGAGGTTAAGCCTAATACGAAATACCAATGCCGCAGCAAACGAACTTACGGGTTGGTTGACGAAATGCGATGGGGGACAGTATCGCTACGCCAAATAAGAGTTAAACATCGTCAATTAAACACCGTAAATCAAAATTACTTAGTAAATCGAAAATGGAAATCATAAAACGAAATCAAAACCACAAAACGAAATTCCATCAGAGAATCGTTTTGCAGAAGGACAACAAAAATTCTCCAACCGAATGCCACTCGTGCTTCTGTGAAATTAATAATTTGTTCGTTTTAGCAATTAACTCCTTTCCAACAAATTAAATCTGGAAAGAAGTTTCATGCGAAAACATACAAATTATCGATTTCATAGAACCACTCGCGGTATTATAGCCGAAAATTTTTATTTTCTTTCCTCAAAATCAGCACCATGTTCGACTTACACTGGAAAGACCACAAGTTGATCTATACTTCCTTAGTTACATAAACCAAAGCTGTGCTCGTCTCTGAGTGGTCACCCACAAACCAACCATAGATCTACACGTCATATATCTAATTTAGAGGAAGCGAATTGCTTTTGCACTATAACCATGCCAAAATTAGGGCAATAACTTTCGTGAATCGTTGGACTTTTACGGAAACATGAAGATGCTTCTCGTCAGAATTCGGAGCTTTACGTTAAATTCTGGAGTGAGTGAAGTAAATTCGCCGTATAGGCCAACTGCTTCCTACGAAATACCAACGCTTTAGTAAACGAAATTACTGGTTTGATGACAAAATGTAATGGGGGGGGGGGGGCTAGTATCGCTACGCAAAATCTCAAAAATTGTGCTTTTAATATTCAAAATTTTATAAGTTAACTATAACTAGGGACCGTTTTATGTAAAGAAAACCAAAATTCTCATGCCGAATGTACCCACTCCATGCTTTTCTGTAATCTATGATTTGTGCGTTTTAGAACTCATCTCATTTCAAACGAATTTTCCTCGACCTTCGTTTTCGGGAAACTAAATCAGAACGGAGTTTCATGCTAAAACATGCAAATTATTGATTACATAGAAGCATTCGGGATATTTTTTTGTCGAATAGATCTTGTTAAAAAACATTATAGGGCGTTGTACCATAACCTGCTATCCAGGGACGTGCACACGGCGGTTGGGGGGGGGGGGGGAGGGCTTTAGCGCCTGCCCTCATGGCAAAGTGTCTATTTTCTGAAACAAAAAACCCCGTTTTCACCGACATTCGCAGGAGCAGTGGTGCAAAAGAGCCTAAATAGGGACAATCACGGCTAAAAGGGAGGATGACGGGTAAAAAGAGGTTAAAATACAACAAAAAAAAAATTAGTTGCCCCTGCCCTCTCGGGGGTCTGTGCACGTCCCTGCTGCTACCTATAACGGCCAGATACGGTCACTGCAAAAGCTGTACAGCTTTTCAGGCCTTGTGAAGCTAGAAATGGAATAAAATGAAACGTTTCAAATTCTTTAATTTCCTGTTATACGGAACGTTATCCGCTGTCTAATGATTACATCTTGCTGGAGGAAAAAAAAAAAAAACGGGGTCTATCCTCAAGCCAATGCTGTGACAGCGGTTTTTCTTGGGCCTGAAAATGAGCGATTTTTTTGACTTGTTGGCAGATGCTAAAATTTTTAGCAAATGGAGTTTTTCTTTTCCGATTCACAGCCAAAATGTATGTTTTGCAGCGTAAGAGATTGTACATTTGACTGTTGTTGCTCGGCCGATGTCTGGGTGGCTTCATTTAACGACACAAGACTACCTGAAATAGTTTGGTTAAAATATCCATTGATTTTCGGCCGAGGGGTAAACAAGATTAGAAAATGTCTCCTGAGATAGGCGGACGTACAGCCACAAAACATCGAAATGAACGGAAATTTTTTTTTTTTATTTTCAGCACGCATTTAATGCTTTGGTCACACAAAAAAAAAGCACGCCTAAGATATAAAAACATAAACACTCATAAAGCAAGGTCGGATCCAAGGGCTGCGGCCCCCACTAAGACAAATAAATTCGGAACAACTACTGAAATTGTGAAAAAAAAACCAGCTAAATTAGACAAAGATTAACGAAAAAGTAGAAAAATTATTGTGCGGCCCCCTCCAAGAATACGTTCTGGATCCACGCTTGTCATGAAGTGGGGCTGGCTGTGATGAATCCGCCATCTTGGATTAGCCAGCCCCACTTCGTGAGGTTTTTTTGCTTGTTTGCATTAGGCGTGTTTTTTGGGACAAAGGCATTAGATGCACGCTGAAAATTAAAAATGTGCTGTTCATTTCGATGGCTTTGTGGCGGTTTGCCTGCCTATTAGGAGAGAAGGCATTATTTTTTTTAATAGTGAGATTGTTTTGTCAATAAGGAGAGAATTGTTTAACACTTACTGTACGATTAATGATTCTAGATGTAAAAAAAAACGTGAACGTTGAGCTTGGTGTCCCATGCTCGGCTGACGTAAGGTCTGAGACGCTCCGGCTTGACAACGCGGCAGCCACCTCCTGCGTAAAAAAAAAAGCAAGATGTCCGATCGTGGATTATTCGCTAAGCAACTTAAAACGTTTTGCTTTATTGACGCTGCTGCTCTATTCTACATCCAGGAGTATTTTCTGGGAAATAGCAAAGGATGAAATTATCATGCGTGAAATTGTCATGCATGGTAACCACTATGCATGGAGAACGGTTTGCTTTATAACTTCGTCTGAATGAACGTGTCTTGTCACGTTCACTCTGTTGGCATGACGTTTGAGTTAGCACTGATGTAACCGGGTGGGACATGAAGCAGCCTATTGTAAGGGACTTTTGGCGGTGTGAATCTTGATTCACGTCAAACAAATTCGCACCATAAAATGTTAAATCGCTTAGTAGACGTATCCACTAATGATCTTTTACGACAGCTCTCCAAGTTCTCAATCAAATCCCGGATAAGTAAACCATGGCGTTTAATCAAACTAAGTATGTCGCTGCCCGAATGCTTGGGAAAACCATACAGAAACCAGCTAGCAGAATTTATGGCCCGGAGCAGTCGTTTGGCGCAATCAAGCTAATGTTGGGCGGATACACAAATAAAAGTTTGGTGACAAGCTCCACCACTCGCAAACTATATCTCGAACCGCAGGGACGGTTTCAACACGAAACGCGTATACTGGCTTGTCAACGCCTCGCGACTGGAGGGCCTTATCGCAAAACAAGCTGCTGGCAGGCACAAAGAAAATGCTGAATGCACGCAGAAAGCTAATTAGGTGTTTTGAATTTCATCAGTTCCACACGGCGAACAGATGGAGGTGATAAGTCCTGCAAGTTTTATGCGAGCTGAATCGAGCTGGCAGCGGAAACGTGTTATCTTCCTTTGCCTTGAATTTTAGAACTCAAATGTGCTGAAAGAGTAAAGACGGAGATGTGGGAACTTGTCCTTTTCTCACACGGAGTCTTTACTTTTCATTTATTTATTTTTTTTTTGCCAGGGCTTAGGCTCTTGCTTTTATCTCGTTGCTGGGTTATCACGAGCCAAGAATATATCACTAAAGACCTTAAAGGGAATAATTGCCTTTTGAAACCTGGGCTTCTCCTTTTTTTTTTATTTTTCGCTTTGATATGTATTACTTACGTATGTGGGACAATAGTTATGTGGTGCTTTGACTAAAAGAAATTTAAGTGGGAATTCAAGAAAGTGTAAATGCCATCGTCGGACTGAACTGTGTCAACCGATGGTTAAAGTTTTGCAGCGAATGCAGTCATCGTTAAGCAACACATTACTCTTCCTCTCAAGGTAAATACCCACATATACTCTAGCAGGTTGGGTTGACAATTCTCCATTTTAAAAGTTTCCAATAATTCTTCAGTAGACAGGGTGTAACTGAAATATCTAGACAATTTTCAGGGTGCACTCCATGATCAAAAATAAGACTAAAAAGTCTTAAAAAAACATGGGTCCGGAAATGCGCCCGTCTTTAGAAACAGCCATCCAAAGTTAAAGGCAAAAATGTGAAATCTTTCATAACTTTCCACCTAATCTTTCCAAATCAACACATGTTGTACAATCATTCTTGCAATTACAGTGCTTAAGTTATGAGGTCTTTACTGAATCAAACATTACATCGCCAATTACTACAGGTAAATGGTGTGACAAACCTTAATTACGGATCCTAGTATACATCAAAAGAAGCCTCCCCAAGCAGCTGTACTGGGCAACAAGAAATGAAAATGTCCCAGTTCACCCCCTGTTTTCCCTCCCCTCCCACACTCCTCCATTGTGCAGTCTGAATTACCCCCCCCCCCACCGTGTCCCACGGTGTTTGGTCTCCTAAGGAAAGTAAATCGCTTTTTCATTGGAGAGCGCCACTGTTATTCTCAGTGTGGCTGCTTTGCGTGTTTCTCCTTTTTGATACCAAGCAATAACCCCGCAACAACGATCGCGCATGTAGTGGTTGTTGCTCAAAAAACCTTGAAACTATTCAAATCAGCTGTAATTGCCAGCCGTGTTGAAGCTACTGGTTTCTTTGACGGGCATTGTTTGAAGCCCCCATTGTCTTCATCTTCCTTCTACCTACGATTTGTATTGTTCCGTCACATCCTTCGTCCTTCCTGGCCTCGCCCATTTCCTTTACTACCGTGCAAGAATGAATATTCTCGCCTTTAATCATTGCTACCTTTCCTGTCCTTTCATTTGATTTTATTGAGGCTTGAACCACAAGTCGAATGCCCTAACTAGCCTTACAAACTATTACATAACACCTGAATAACAATACAACAACTGAACAAACCACCCACAACGTCACACCACCAACTTCAACGTCATGGCTCGCCTTCACAGGACCACCGTCCGCACATATCTCAGCAACTGTCTTTGCCTCTCAACCACGCTTGCGCATAAAACCACCACACATGACTGCTGCAAATAGGGGTCTGACATGTGCGCCTTGCATGTATTGCTGCAGCCGGGGTAATACCATCTGAGCACCAGGAAACTAACACTACACCTTTACACGTGCCGCACAAGTAGCTTAGCAAACAGGCTGGATGTCACATCCACTGTGCACACCACCCGGATATGTGAGAAAGTTATCACAAACACTACAACACACGCTAAACACACACACACTTGCCTTGGTTGACTTCGTTTCGTGAGTCATCCACTGTGTACACGTCGCAGCTCAGTTCCTGGTGATGCTATATGCTCCGCTGTCTGCCGGGCGCCTATCGCTCCAGAGCGACGCAAGGAGAGAGGGGAAGGAGAAGTACGAGGAACATTAAACCACAAGCTTACATTCCTACCATTGGTACCTATTGCTTCACCAAACAGAAGCGTTTGCCGTTTCACGTGAAGCATTGTTTTGTCTGCTGAAGCATTGTCTCCTCATTGTTTAGTTAATTTGAGCCGTTTAAATTTGAGACTACTTTGGTAGTCTTAATGGTGGGTGTGCTGTGTCCACATCTCACCCTCTCGCGGGCCGCCTAAGGATTGGCCTAAGCATATTATATACGTTGATACTGCTGGAAAATCCAAAGTAGCGATCCAAAGTAGCACATTGTTTTGTAAAGAAGGTCTTATTTGTACGAATTCTAAGAGGATGGACAAAATAAGTGTTTAGAATAAGTGTTCAGAACAAGAGTTCAGAATTATAAGTGCATGTGAAGAGCAAGTATGTAGAACAGAGTCAGACTGGGTCAGTTTTTTGCATCTAGCCGACAGTAAAAAAAAGGCCCCGGCCCGGGGGGGGTTGAGGAAAAATTCGGTCCTTTTAAAAATGTGGAAATTACACAAACAAGTACTTTTTTTTGGGGGGGGGAGGGCGGGATGAGGTTTTAAAGTGTTTGGCTATCGACGGTGATATGATGACCCTATTTTTCAAAATAAATAAAACATTTTTATTGGAGAAATTCATTACAAATTTGATTGCAAATGGGCGAGCCCTAATGGGTGCAACTGTAAGGACCGGAAGAAGGGAACGTGTGTCCACTTTGTCCAATATAAAGTGTATATCTTGCAAATCAGGCCTCCGTATCAGCGTGGAACGTTCAACATTTAGCACTCTACCTTATTACCTTAACGCACGATAACACAGCACCCCAACTTGAAAACAACCCAACCAAAATAGTTTCAAAAAATAATAGGGTTTTAGCCTCATCATTACGCTAACTAAAAAATGCATTCATTAAAGGTTAATGCCCCAAAACCGCGGGCGATTGTTTCTGAACGGCCCATGGTTGAGGGCTTTCAAAGGGTTTCAAAGGGTTTAACGAGCGTTAACCACTCCTGGTTGAGGGCTTTAACCGACTGAATAATACGCTCGCGATAACAATAGAACAGCATAGTCCTTGGCACTGTCATTGCCCGTGCAACAATGTCTGTCGCGCCATTCCAAAAGGTCTATTGTAAAAATCTCTTAAAAATGTTTAAAAGAAGTTGTTTAAAGGGGTTATTCGTCGTTAGGTTTTCGTTGCATGAACGGTGATGGGGCATTCGGATTCGAGCAACAATATATCAACAATGTCTGCTTACACGACGTCCCAAGAGCTCTACTGTTACAATACTTTGATCGGGCAATACCTCATTTCCAACAACAATGCTTTGGATACGAAAATTTTTAAATAGAAGTTGTCTGAAGGGGCGGTTCGTCATTAAATTTTCACTGCTTGAACGGTGATGGGGTACTTCGGAATCAAGCCATAATCAAGTTACAATGCGCTGCACAAGTAAAGGTAATAGTTACGCACACGCAACAACCTAGCGTAGCCTTGTAGTAGGCTCTGTAATATGTCCGCATCAATGGTAGGTCTATCCTGAAGTTGGGAATAGGCCACAGCTATTAGTAAAATTATAAATAGAAATAGAAATATATAAATATTAATACAAATCCGCCTCTGCCAATGAGCCAGTGACGCAAATTTAGCTAGTAGTATAGGCTAGCTGCAATATTATTTGAAAGTACATGTTATTGACTGGTAGTGGCGTAACTAACGGATGGGGAGTTGGGGGAAGGGAAAGTGCCTTCCAAGAACGAGGCGAGGGGACATAAAGATCCGCGAAAAAATTATACCCATACAAATGCCCGCACTAAAGACCTATCGTACGGCTGTCGATATAGTTTCATTTTTGGATATAGATAGTGACGAAGACGTGCCGATATCTTTGTAGTGAATAAATAAAAATTAAAATCAGAAACCACATTCAAGTAAAGCAGTAGCACTACAGCTACAACGGTATTTCTTATTGTTTCGTTGATAGTTCAATGATTTAAAAAATGCGGGCCAATCACTAAAGTCGTGATTGGCCCGCAGTTTTCAAAAAAAGCATTGTTATACCATTATTTATTTCTTCCAGACCAATAACTCGAAAAGCGGGTATTCATAAATTATTAATTTTAAAAACATACACACAAAGCACTACGCACATCACGAGATAAAAAAGTACCTTATATTTCGAAGCTGAATTTACAAGTTGGCTTCATTTTTCAAAATAAAACAAAAGCCTGCACAAACACAGGCACCAAGTCGGGTGTCACCAGATGTGATGGTGGACAGAGGAAGCGGAAATGTGGAGGACTGGAGGAAGGACAGGCCACGGTTCCTACGTCCACTCCTACCCTTAAACTGCTCCTTACCAAAAAACAACCACGTGTCACCCGACCGCTTCCCACACAATTTGTCTATGCCCTTCCCTGCGCTGATTGCCCCAAGATCTATCTGGGGCAGGGAAGGGACCGTCTCTCCCGTCACATTTCTGATATTGATTGCTCAGCCCCTAACAGTGCCCCTGCGCAACATTCCTTCTCTACAAATCATAAAATTGATACTTTTCATTTCACTCCACTTTTTGTTCAGCCACACTACTACAGCAGAATTAACCTTGAAACTTTTTTTGTCCTGCTTCACCAAGACAACCTGTACAATCTTCAAATCCCAAATCAATCCTTTCTTAAATCGTGGGTCCATTTCTTCCAAAGTAATTTTTCAGAATTCACTAAAATGCAAAAAAAAAAAAATTCTCAAGCATAAACTTAAGGCACGTACTTTCACTGCATAACACAGATGTTCACTTCCCTGCAGAGCATTTGCCCTTCCCCACCTCTCTTGTTTTGACTTTTCCTTTTTCTCCGTGGCCTGTCCTTCCTCCAGTCCTCCACATTTCCGCTTCCTCTGTCCACCATCACATCTGATGACACCCGACTTGGTGCCTGTGTTTGCGCAGGCTTTTGTTTTATTTTGAAAAATGAAGCCAATTTGTAAATTCAGCTTCGAAATACAAGGTACTTTTTTATCTCGTGATGTGCGTAGTGCTTTGTGTGTATGTTTTTAAAATCTACAACGCATATTTTTAACTCTGTTACGACTTCATAAGTTAGAACCATCAAATTAACCAAGAAGCAATAGTTTCGGCGTGGACGAATGTTTCGTATCTGTGTTGTGAATGTATCTGTTTAATTCGAGTGATGTGATGTATGTTAAATATTAACGTTTTACTTAACCTTTTCCCCCTTTCTCAACTAATATCAAAAGAAAATAAAGAAAAGCTAATATTAAAAGCATGTTAATAAAAGGGCGCCAGTGTGCCTATTCTCAAGGACGCGTCTCCCGATGGTGGATGGGGACACGGCCCAGTCCGACCCTGATGCAGAATAAGTAAGCAG
>JAHWFP010008917.1:0-37101 GCA_023313725.1 Lithobius niger
AGTGTTGGTTTATGAAAATTATAAAGCGAGCGAAATTATTGTGGGTTGCATTAAAGTTATTTGTGTGTTTTATGTGTGAGCCAATTGCCAACTATGCAAAAATTAACCGGCCCGATACATTTCGTTCTCACACCTAAAACTCCCATTTGTAGTAAATATTGATTGTTGGGCGGAGGCTGGTCTTTGCCAAGTTCTCTCCCAGATGGCAGCACCCAGTTTGCAACTGGAGTGCCCCGTGTTCGTTATTGGTTCTCCCGATCCCATACTGAGCAGATGTAGGTTGTTTGCTGCCTCTACTGCTTCAGCCACAATGGTGAAACGTGTGAGGTACCTGCGTAAGTATGGTTTACCTTGCACCCTGTGCGCCACTCCTCCTTGCCGGAAAGTTGTGTCAGGTTTGTGAATGAATGTTTTTGCCTTTGGTTTTTAAGTTGGAAAAGTTGTCGCTCACCTGCTTGTGTGCTTTTGGATTTTTGTGTTTTTTCTTGCTTTCATTTTATGTGCAGGATGTGTTCTGAGTAACAGTGGTCAAGAGGAGGCTGTGATGATCATCCTCTTCACAGACATCATCTCCTCTCGGTTGGTCGCGTAACGTCTCGGCTATTGTTAGGTTTTATTGCTTTTTGAAAGTTCAAAAGCCAATCCTTTCCTTTTTATTGCTGTGCTGGAAAAGGACGTGGAAGCCAACGCGCTTCTCCATCTTGTATATATATATAAAAGAATTCTCCGACTCCTTCACAGTAATTCTGATTATAGGTTTATTTATTTTTTTTGTAAGATAAAGCAGAGGCACTTTTGAATGTGTTTTCGAAACTCTTTTATTTATTGTTACATGAAGTTTGAAATACACGAGTAGTATACATTAGCAATAATTAACGTTTGTGACTGCCCCTTCATCTTCACAAAACTCATTCGTTAGTAATAGAATGAAGATGCAGACATGATGATGTAGACTAGGAGACAATTTACTGGTGGTTCTCAAATTTTTTTTTCAAATGAAGCAGCTTGTTATTAACAATGGTGCCAACTAACTATTGATTTATTTGAACTTTTTTCATTTTGTCTTTTTTCTTTTAGCAACTGTTGACAGAGGAGACATTGGCAATGGTCACCGTACTGTTTCCCGAAAACTATCCAAAAGCACGTCGGATTTATCGACAGGCCCTCCACCCAACCCCCAAGAGGAGTCATCGCAGACAACTCCCTCAGCCACCCCTACACATCGAGTGACCATGGCTGTGGGACGGCGGCGGGGCTTCCAGCTCAGTGGTTGGTGGGCGTCGCTCAAAAAATTTGCTCCTCAGCGGCTGTCTCGCAGTCGCAGCAAAGATCGCAAGCGCGCGTCGCGAGGCCGCGATCCGCTGGTGGAGTCGTCCCGCCTAAGCACAAGCCATCCGGATGTCTCTCGGGCCAACTCCACAGATTACGCTGGTGACAATTCCAGCCAGGAGCCGTCTCGTTCGGGGACTCCGTCCTTGTCGCCGTCACCTAAACGGATGCATCGTGTTGAATCTCCCAGCTTTAGTGACCCTAATCTAATTCGAAGAGGCTCCGTTGATGGAGATCAATCCAAAACAGAATTTCAAAAAAGGACTAAGTCGGAAAGTCATTCCGACGGAGCAGATACTCTAGAGCCAAAAGGAAAGACAGATCTGTGTGATAACTCGGGTGCCACTGACAGTCTGGTAAGTACATACTGCCTTACATTTAGTTTTATTTTCTATATTGTTCTATAAGTTCTCTAAGTTCATCATTGGTTTAAAAAAAAGTGTTTGACTGTATATGTTATGTAATTGCATACATTCTGTGCAGGATTGTAGCCAAATCACCACAAAAGTGGCTGTGGGTAAATTTTCATGCACAAACAGATTTTCCCCAAAATAAGGAATTTTGCGTGAGTTTGCAACTTGGTGGAATTTCTCAGACAGTGACCCATGCAGCTAGACTGCTTAATACTAAAGATTTTATTGTTCAGTCTTCCGATTACAACATTCATGTAGTACATCAGTGCTATTGAATTATCAGCACCAATAAACTGTTTTCTATTAAGTGAGTTACAAAATCATAAACCTACCCTTCGGATCAACAATTTAATTGCCACAAATGAGTTTCAAACTTGTACACATTTCAAATTGTGTGTCTCAAAACAAAACAGTAGGCTATAGCTTACACTAAGTTTTATCTAGACAGTGATAAATAATTTTGGAAAGAATACCAGAACTAGTCGTTTTAAGTTCATATTCATTAGAACCTGGCGAAGCAGAAGGTAATAATTTTACTTCTTGGGACAACCCACCTCCTTTTTCTTTTCTTAAATGATGGTGCAAATTTGAATTTTTGTCGTGAATAAGGTACAGTAAATAACAAGCTCAAAACCAGATTCACATGATTTTAAATAAGGTACAGTTTTGGCATGGTCCTGGTTGCGTGTAAGCGTAAATTATTAATTCGTTAAAACGTCACCGGATAACAGCATAACATTAGAATACATTTGAATTTTAAGGTTTTAGTATATGAACAACACTATACATAAAATCTAGGAAGAAGTGACTGAAAACAAATTCAGCTTTACGTAACTAAAATTACTGTTATTCTGTTACTCTGCCTGTAAAACTAAACAGACCTGTTAGTTTTAAAAGTTTACGGATAGCTTTGCAAATTAAGCGTGCTTGAATTTTTCATGAACAGACTAATGAGCAAATTCAAGATGAAATTTTGAATGTAGATGAGCTGAATATTTTCGTAAGAATGATTCCTTTTCGGGTGTGATGGAAGCCATGTTCATCTTTATTTTTTAAAATCTGCGTTTCTAATTCTTCTTCCTATACCCCCCATAATTTATGTATAAGTAATATTGTGCCAATCATACTTGTCCCTAGTTCATTTAAAAACATAGGAAAATGGGCGACTTTTATGTCGCAACGTTTGGAAGAAAAGTGAAGTTAATGGAAATGTACCAATGATTATTGGGAACTACAGTTCTCCTTGTGGGATGTAATAAGTTACCGCGTATTGCCGGCCCAAAGTAAAGTAAGAACGGTGTTGTTGTGTAATGCGTTGCGCTAGAAATGCCCTAATACTTGAATGACAGTAGTAGCAAATGTTCTGTTAGGCGTATAGTAATTACTTAGATAATTGTAGACTTGTCTCGTCCCTGCTTAGTTAAAACTAATATAGGGTATGCATCCTATCATGTAGGTAGTCCATATATGTATATGAAATGTATATTAATTTCTAAAATTATCTCGTGGCTCGTCTCTGCCACCAGCAAGATCCTTTGCTGATATGGCATTACAATCCAGAAATATACAGTCCAAATCTTACCCAAAATGGCAGTTGTGGATAAATTCCCTACACATTCCAATATCATCAAATCTCTTTTACGAAGCGCTAAACAGGGTGGTTCGGTTGAGACGCATACTTTAATTTGCACTGTTTTAAAACTTTCGCCTGCCCTTTATCTAGAAAAAAAAAGTACAGCAGAAGTCGTCTGGATGATTTCTTCAATGTGACAAGTCGTATTGATTGCTGAAACGTCATGATTGTGATCGTGAAAAATCGATATAATTCATCTAACCTGAGTTGCATTAGGAGCCAATAAGGGCGTAAGGTGCAATTTTCTCCTGTCAAGCTACATTGATGTTTTTGTGGAAATGGGTTTGGTGTGCTCAATTTAGAAAAAGATCACATTGTGATCGTATTGCATCCTGATAAGATCGTCCTATTCCGTGCTCATAATCCACGTTATTTTTGGATTTCGATATTATTTTGACATTTTGACGATGCTGGCCAAACGTCATTGTTGTCACGAGGCTCTTTAGAGTAGTTTCTTAAAGTATTGTTTATTCCTCAGCATTAATAATCCAAACATTTGGGTGTCAGTAATTCGTTTAATCGTTGCCATGCACACAATATCCGGAGTTCGATACTTTTTCCAATTTCTTGATGTTGAGCACTTTGGTAAACATACAGTAAAGTGCTTTAACATCACAAAATCTTGAAAAAAAAAAAACAATGAAGAAAAATGTTACGAATACAGTAAATACAGGACATGGTTACAGCGCAAATTGCTCCTTCTTATGTGTTTGTAGAGGGATAGTGTACTAAGAAGAAAATCCAGCCAAATAGCTTGAAAATAAATTGTATTATGCTATAGCTTTTGGCTGCCTAGCAGCTGTAAACAGGCATTTACCTTTGTGAGTTAATTGCAGAGTAGGCAGCCAAAAGCTAGCATAACACAATTTATGTTTTCAAGATTGGCTTGATATTCTTGTACTAACTAGATCCCACACTTGAATTAAGTGACACTGTGCTGCAACCATTTAGGTATACTATATTATCGTCCTCGTCGTAACAGTAATTTGGTTGCACTGAAGCCACTTTATAAATAGCACCAACTTATGTCAAACTTCCATAAACACAGTAATTTCTGTCAGCATCCACTTTTATCAATTAATGCACTTTTTAAAATCAATTCACCGAATTCTGCAATGCTTTGAGACCAACGAACATAAAAGTCTGATGACTCAATCTGTGTAACATTTGCTATGAGCAGTCTTGATTTTCTGCCTCTCCCTGCGTCAAATGCTATGTTTGTATTTTTTTTTTTAGATTTCTTGATGTTTGTGGCACTTGTCTGTGAGCAAAGTGCTACAAAATCTGAAGAAAAAAATGTGAAATATGAAAAAAAAAATGTTGTTCCGGATATTGTGCTCTTGTGCAAAATTTGCTTGGTAAAGTTTAATAATTAAAAGTTGTTTGATATTTTTGGCTTTAGGTTCTGGCTGTATTTTATTCTGTAGTCTTTTTGCGTCAATTCCTTGCTTGTACTTTTATTCTTCGTAGAAAGTGGGATCGTAAATACATTCAGTGCTTAACACCAAAAAGGAATGAGACTTAGAACACTCTAAATGAGTAATAGGTGTAGGATTTAATTTACTCAATAGGTGCTGTTACAGCAATTATTACTGTGGTCGATACAAGTATAGGTTCTATTTATAAAACTATTCAGCGTAGCATATATACTGTTATGGAGACGGCAATACTGTACACACGGCAATACTGTACACACGGCAATGGGTGATACTGTATTATACTATTTACTACATTTATTATTTTCTTATAACAGTCGGCTTCATTGAAGTCTTTTTAGAAGTGTCACCGGTTCACACCGACCATAACCACGGTAATTTCGATTAGCATTCAATGGGTAAATGAAACTCAATTTCTCAGCAACATTATGGTGTCTTGCGCCCTTTACTCGTTGATGTAAAGTACACCAGTACTCACAAATTAAAAAAATTCATTTTTGGCTACTTTCAAAAGCTAAAAAAAAAATCAAATTCGAGAAGTCAAGCCTTTGCCTTAATTTCAAGCATATTACATTTACGAAAACTAAATATGACGTATTACAGGTTACGTATTTTACAATTTACACCTAACATTGACTACCCCACTGCAGTTACTTTCCTAGCCCTTTACCAGCTGGAAAGAACATATGTTCCTTCGCATCTAACAAAAAAGAAAAAAAACAAGTCCTAAAACGCAACGCAAGCTTTGTGAGGGGGACCCGAGGAAAGCGAGATAGCACAGCCAAATGGTTTGCATCTTTTTCTCCAAACCAAGAGAATGCATGTTCGAATCCGGTCAGTTACCCAAGTAACATAATGATGGGACATGAGTTTGGTCAGGCGTTAAAAGATTAAAAGAAAAATATTATGCGACACAGCCTTCTGAATAGGAAAAGAAAATGAAAACCATTTAATACGCGTCTTGTACGAAAACTATTAAGAAAAACTTGTAAGTTTCCATTTTGAGTATTGTTTTTAGTTACTAAATGCATTTTTTAGGGCCGGCGACAAGGAGGACAAGGGAAACAATTTCCACCGGGCCGGGGAATTTAGACTTGGGCTTATATGTTGAACTTTCGATGTGACTAACTTTGTATCTGAGTAGAATTTCAAGTCATTAATCAGTTTTGTCGTCCCATCAAATCCATTTATGATTTTGAAATACATTTTGAAATGCGGAAAACGTGTTAACTTCCAACTGGGGGAACTTATGGCGCTCCCATAGAATCCCTTATATGCAAAAAGGAAGCCCAACTCCAAGTTTGCACCAGGCCCGGGGAATCCTGCCACCGGCCTGGCCGTTTTCATGCAACCGTCTACCCAATGGAAGCTTGCATTTTTGAGATTTTTTTTTTATGTTTGAGCTCTACTGTTCGGAATTTTAGGAAAACTAAATTTAAAAAAATACTCATACAAATTAACTAGTTCAGACAGATTAACTGACAACAGCAGCGAATGGCAAATTTGAATTCTTCTTAATTTTATAAAAAAATGCGATTTACTGAGGTTTTCAATTATTTTTTGCTTGTTTGAAAAGGTCGGTTACTGTAGTTTACCAACCAGTTCTAACGTCGCGCAACTGAAAGTTCGTATTATATTTGACATGATCCTTTCACTTGCCTTTTGTATCGGATGGCTCACAAAAAACCCACGACATGAAATTTGATGATCAAATTTCGTCACGTGGGGCTTCGTGACCGACGGAACATAAATTAAAGTTTTTAATTAGTTTATTTTTCTAATTAAAAAAATTACGATCCGTTTCTCAGGCTCTGAGTCTGGTTTTGAATACAGAATATTGGGCCGTATTTTGAATTTTTTTTAACCGTAAAAAGAGTTTGGAATTCAAACAGTTTCTCGTCGTGCATTTTTTATGACCCACCATGTATTGTATCTAGACACACGCTAGTATCTCGCATCAAGTTAGGCAACAATCATCACAACAAACATCACATCAATTCAATTGTCGAGGTTGTAAACCATTGTAGCGCGGCGCCATAGCGTCAGTGTCTTATATTTTGAAGTATAGTTGGGCACATTTCAGGTACTTGGGGAAAAATAATAATGCAGTACAAAAGCTTAAATTGTGTTGAAATCAAGAGCAATGACCCACCTGACAAAAATTAACTCGTGTAGGAATGCCAGTTAAGCTGCTTGCAATGCAAAATCTGACCCTCAATAACGTTGAAAATGTGTAACTAGCTAGCTAGCTAATTCTAGTCCGCTCATCCCCATGTTAATTTCCATAGGGTGATTATTCATCGTTACCGAAATAACGGGAAGGCTTCCAGCTAAGAAATTGGACTAATGGCTGAAGTACGATACGAACTGCATACCTTTTATGGTTTGGAGCCGAGGGGTGTAATGAGTATGGCGCGGGATGGCGCGTAAGTACGAAAATATTGTTATAACCATTGTTAGTATTGCCGGCATCGTCTCTCATTGGACAAGTTCGGACAATGACAATGTGTATACTGACGTGCGTACCTAGACACACACTAGTGTAGCACGATAAATCTAAACAACGTTGCTGCCAAAGAAATTGTATTCACGTCCAGTTCACGAAAAATAAACCAACTCTAAAAACAAAGCAAAATAAACAAGGCCAAAAATTGGTGAAGAGACCACCAAGTTGAGAATGGTTCCGCCCTTCAAAGGAGTGATATCGACACACCAAAACTAACGAAATAAAACAAATTACAACAAAATTAAAACCAAACCAAAAACCTATAAAGAGGTGACCAAGTTGAGAATGGTTCGGCCTATAGGCAAAAGGTAGTATCAAATTATGGAAAACCAATATCTTGTTGATGTGCCACTTTATTACACATCTGCACGGTAGTGGAGTTGAGTCTAATACACAATTAAAAAAAAAAAGGACTGATACCATATCAAAAACGAAAACTGGTAAAAGGAGCCGTTAAGTTCCGAATGGTTCAGCCCTTCAAAGGAGTGATATCAACACACCAAAACATTCGCCAACTTAATCGCACCGAATAATACTTTGGACATTACATGAAAACATGAAGATTGTTACCCAAAGTAGCAATGTTCTAGTTTTCATTTAACCTTCGAACTATTAGGCGGTGCGATTAACTTGGCGAATGTTTTGGCGTGTTGGTATCACTCCTTTGAAGGGCCGAACCATTCGGAACTTTTCGGCCCCTTTTACCAGTTTTGGTTTTTGATATGATATTATCTTGAGGAGTGCTATTTCTAATAGTTTTCCTTTAAGCTTCCTTTCTGTAATTCAATCCTCCAGTTCTAAAAGTTGTGATTTTATTCTCTTACCAAAATTTATTGGGAATAATATTTAAGAGCATACACAAAATTTACTAAAAATGTTTTGTTTTAACTAATTGAAAATATACGTAAATCTGACATCAACCCCCATGATGGTAAACAATAATAAGCAGTAATCGCAAGAGTAACGAAGCAAGCAGCTGCCAGTTACCAGGTCAGTCTTTAATGCTTACTGTTCTTCCGGTAACCCTAAGATGATGGGATTTTAAAAAACAATTTTGATTTGGTTTGCGTGAAGTAAAGTTCTGTGGGCTGTAATACCTAAATTCTCCATTAAATAGAAACCTTTTATACCGGCAAGAGATGGTATTTTAAAGCACAATACGCTCCTCTTCTTTAATACCTTAAAATGTAAAGGTCGACGGACTGTCGGTCAATCTTTTAAAGTCCTCGTGGTTTTGTTAAAGTGAATGCAGTGGTTAGGGAAATGGCGTTGGTAGCACACTCTTCAAGTGATTTCGTTACTCTTACTACAGCAGTCTTTTCAACAACTTTGTGATGGAAACTACACAGCTAAAGTTCAGCAAGTAGAGTTCTGAGTATGTGCCACCACAAGGGGATAATAAAAAAAAAAGTGGGTGGGGGATGTATTGTAAGCAGGGTTTGCCGGAAAATGTGCTCGCCTCCCTCTGCTCCAAGCCCAGCTGAAAAAAAGCTACAGTAAACCCAAGTGTCACCACAAGGGGATAGCAATATCAAAGTGGGTGGATGTGATGCAATGTATAAGCAAGTTATGCCGAAAAATACGATAGCAACAGCACGAATGAAAAATTGTTGCTTTCGACATTGTTCGAAGGTTAAATGAAAAATTTTCGTATTTTTCATTTAACTTTGGAACTATTACAGTGGGGTTATATTGGCGGAAGATCTTGGCGTTTGACATAAAGTCTTCAAATGGCCGAAGAGCGTGGCGAGAATCCTAAATTTTGTTGTTTTGGGGAGATAATGTATAATTAATGTTTCATTTTCCACAGGTATTCCTGAATAATGGTAGTTCCAATTCTAAGAAATTTAATCGATTTGATAAAACCTATTTGTCTAGTGTTAAATATGAAATAGTAGTTTTCTAATAGAATTTACAAAATTTCCGAGTTAACAAATCCAATATACCATTTAACTGATATATTTATTTAGTTGGGGGTAAGATCATTTGTAATAATAATCTAGACACACGCTAGTGTGTCGCCGCCAAGTAACAGTAGATCATCCCATTGTAGACATCCGATTGTTAAAAATTGATTGTTAATGATAAAAAGGTGGCTCACTAGCAGACATGTGTCTGTTAACTGTAAGCAATTAAAAGCATATTTTGGCATGTTGAGGATAAATCCCAATGCGACAGAAATGTTTCAAATTGTGGAAAATGTAAGGGGAAGGGTCAGGGTCAGAGATTAAGAAAAACTAAAATTTAAAGGATGAGTGTACACCAATCATAGAGAAACAAATGCGTCAATAACGTTGTTTTTATGTTACTGTCTAGCTAGCTAGCGAAGCTAATAAGATTTTTCCCATGTTAAATCCCATAGACTTTTTGCTCATGGCTAGCGCAAAATTGAGAAGGCCTACGTACCTGAACTTCTGCGCACGGATGCATAGTGATCTGAGGATGGTCCTTTTGTTGGTTAGGGGGTTGTAGGGGTCAGGACAAATGCGTGGGAGGGTTTTGAAATTCGCCACGGGCGAATTTAAATTTCTTTTCTTTTCCAAGTTGCAACCAAAGATTTTAAGCAACAATGGCTTGAACAATCAAGACTGGTTCTTAGATTTATTGTAAAAGCCTGGACGAACTAAAAACTGAACTGTAACGAAGGACAAAATAAAGAAACAGCAACGTTGCCGTGGATTGCGTAAGAATAAAGGGATGTGCGTAACGCAACAATACGAGCATACACGAGCTAATGGGTTTTTTGTTAATAACCCAAAAATAAATTGCTTCGCATTCTGCTGTTTTAGTAACAGCGACCTTCGGGGGTTTCTGTATGACTAAATGTGAACGAAATCTTGAAAAATTAAGGGGAAGGTGAAGGGCTAAACAAAACAACTGAAGGGGATGCGCTGATTGAGTTAGCGAAGCGAACGAAATCAGCGATTGTTAGTCAGTGTGTGCAAAAATGGGATTGAAGCATCTTAAACGGATGGTGTAACCTTATGTACGTTCACTGTCCTATGAAAGTTGTGATATCCACCCAAAACCAAAACTGGTAGAAAAACCCGCCAAGTTTCCAAAAACGATCGGCCTTTGGAGGTAATGATATCGTTCCATCAGGGAAAGACTGCCAAGGTTAATCCTATTAGCCAAGTTAATCGCACCGAATAATACTTTGTAAGTTAAATGAAAACTTGAAGATTGCTACCGCTATAGCAATCTTCTAGTTTTCATTTAACTTTCGAACTATTAGTAGGTGCGATTAACTTGGCTAATAGGATTAACCTTGGCGGCCTTTCCCTGGTGGAATGATATCACTACCTTCAAAGGCCGATCGTTTTTGGAAACTTGGCGGATTTTTCTACCAGTTTTGGTGTTGGGTGGATAATAATACAAATACCAATAAAAAAATGTTCGCAGCACACAAGTCGGTAAAGGACACCCAGGGTATACTAATACCTAGCTAACAAATGACAGCATTTAATATGCACGAATGTAAATGAACATCTGGCTTCGTGCATCAAATGGGAACAAAAGAAGTTATCCAATAAAAACTGTCGGAACTCGTCCCAATCTGCTTCTCGTTCCATTATATAGTATGAGAAACCATATGAAAAACAAGAGGTCAAAAGAGATGAGAAGTAAAATTAGAATTACATACAATAAAAAGTAAACCCACATGACACAAGCAGGAGTGTCATAAAAAAAAACTTTTGTGTATTGCAAACTCCTGATGATAAGTGATGACAAGAGCGACATAGAGGAGAGCCTGTCTATATGGCTGTAACGGAGTTTCCATAATTATATTATCACATGTTCAATCTCTCGTTCTGGATTGTGACCAGTGGCATAGCAAGGTTAGGAATGGTGGAACGGCCGCCCTCTGCACCCACCAGAAGCCATTCATTGTTACTGTTAGGGCGAAAGTACACCCTGCCCTTAAGCCTATCTCTTTCTTTCTTCGCCCCAACAGCGAAAATCCTGGCTCCGCTACTGGTCACGAACACATGCGACCAGCTATGGAACAACTGGTGGTAACTATTTTCTGGGACAGCCCTGGTTAATAATGCGATGTATAGTTTTAACCAAATAAATAGGTGTGAAAAGTATCACTCTTGCTACAATTAGTCCAGGTGAGCAACAACTCCTTGTGCACCAGCATGCCATGCCGGTGAAGTAGGGAAGGAGATGGCTTCTTAAAGCCAAGAGTGACTGGTTTAGCAATCATGTGTTGCACCTCCTGGCTTACGCCAGTTAACGCGCATCCTGGAAAGTTGACGCATTGTAGCATTGCTTTGCTATACACTAAGATTCTGGCAATGTTAAATCAACTGGGCCGGGGGCAGGAAGCAAACTTCACAGCCTCTTCCCCACACGTTCTTGTGACCATTGGAAAAGAATATGAAGTGATAGTTGCAACGTGGACGCTCCAGTGTCCTTGGAGAGCATTCGGGTGTGCATGCATTCATAAGCTCCTGGATGATAATGTGTAACTACCATATTTTAAATGTCCAGGGGGATAAGTCTGCAAACTTTGCTTATAATAAGGAACTGTGAATAAGTACTGTTATTCAGAAAGATTTTTAAAAATAATGTGTTTTTCCTTTGCCTTTTGGCAGAGGTAACCTGATGCTTGACTAATGTTTCTCGATTGACCATGTTCAGAGAAGTTCAGCCTTGCCATCAGCGGCAAAGTAAAGCTCGATGGCACGTGACAGGCTTTTGAGAGAGGCCCTCGAGGTTTATTATGGATTTATATGACTTTAAATGGATGATCTTGTTTGTATAACCCTGTCTTAAACAAGTGTGGCGCAGTATTAATACACCTAGAAAATAGTTGGTTCTTGTGCTTTGGGATGATAGTTTAATTCTGACGATAAGAATTGGGACGCATTAGCAGAAAATTGATGTAGCAACACTTTCTTGCAGTAGGTTGCTTCCCTACATACGAAGCCTTCCTTTGCAGAACAATAATTTGGAGTATGTAATGAAAAAAAAATGTTCATGCAATTTTAAAGGCTTGCAGAAGCAGATTTACCTTCTGTGTTTAAGGCGGGCGAATACCTTGATCAATAATACTAGCCCAAGATCGCAGATTAAGTTTTACTGAGCTGATGCCGACAAACGCTGATATTCTCTTTGCTGTTTAACTCCTCACTAACTTTATTAAGTTATATCTGTTGTGAAAGGCGTTACGTGACCAGGATAAAAAGGTGAAGTGAATGTACAAAACTGCGTAGACAGTATTACTACCCTTATACTGTAAACCTATATAAATTAATAAGTTGGGAAGACTGCATTGAGAGAACAAAAAATCTACTTTGCTGGATGTCCGTGCAAATAATAATATTTTTTTTTATTTATTGTACCCCAGGGAGTCCCCCAATAAATGTGCTTGTGTGCAAGGTCAGTTAGATGAAAGGTAGTCAATTGAAAAAACAAAATGATATTTCTATTACTTACACTACCTCACTAACCAATGTAACCATATATAATAATAATAAATTCAGTCAAAAACTATTTCCAATAAATGTAATATAAATAGCATCTTGAATACAGTTGCTCTTCTCTAGGAAAGTGGACCGGTGCAAAGGTAGCGACGAAGTAAACGTATATTCCACGGGTTCGCGGGCAGGAAGGGCTGACCTAAAAAGGCTTAGTTTGATCGTGTAGGCTAATCTCTCACTGCACTGTTAGGATTACTTTGAACGAAAGTTTTATCCATTGTGTGGGAAGAAATAACAAAAAAATGGCAGCAGGAAAATATCTTCTCGTAGGACAAAATAATTCTCCAAACCTTTCTAGAAATTTAATAATAAAAAAAAAAGACGAAAGAATCGAAAAGTCCAAGTTTAATCAAAGTATCTCGCAACTCTGGTACCGATCTCATAAAAATGCCAATAAACACCGATTATACCAATTTAAATGTAGACTGATTGCTGCTTGTTTCGTCTTTAATAGGAAACGTACTCAGCTTTAGTTTGCTTCAACTACAAATATCGGTTTAGATTGAGTTGTCAAAGTTCTAACTCTTACCACGTTCAAGACTGGTCTCTT
This sequence comes from Lithobius niger, assembly GCA_023313725.1. Classification (NCBI taxonomy): domain Eukaryota; kingdom Metazoa; phylum Arthropoda; class Chilopoda; order Lithobiomorpha; family Lithobiidae; genus Lithobius; species Lithobius niger. Next base: position 13,357 of record JAHWFP010008917.1, read on the forward strand.
TCCTTCGGGATGTGGCACCTAATTTTCAAAATCAATTCTTTTGATGCGCACACATGGAGATGTCAGGCACGACTTGTCTTGGTCTCTCTCTCTCTCTCCCTCTTACCTCCTGAAATGGTTATGAATAATTGATAATGCAGCTTCCATGTTGCTATTCCATTCCATCTTGTGCCATCTTGCTGGTTCACTTCCAGTCTGGTAACTTAAGACACGAGCTTTGTTGACGCAGAAATAAAAGTGGATCCTGGGACTTTGGGAAGAGCTGGAAAAGGCAGTAACACCCCCTTCCATCTTCACAAATTGAGACTTAAAAAAATAATGTTGTCTTCAATCCTTTAAAGGACCATGTGGTTTAAAAACTACGTCTATGTGACGGGAGAAAAACTTAGTCCCTCGGCACATTGTGAGATTTGTGAGGAGGCCCCGGGGACCCCGAGCAAAGCCGAAGAACAGCCCAGTAGTCACCATCCTCGTCTCCAACCAAATGAATGCCGGTTCGAAACCTGCAAAATTACCGGTCTAACTGATAGTTTAAAAAAATAGCCGCGAAGTACATGCGTCCCGTAAAGGGTTAAGCCGTGTTCTTTTTGGCCCAAATTAACCGTTTAAAGAGCTGTGTGTTTTAAAAACAACATCTATGGGGTGGGGCAAGGCAAACACTAGGTCTCTCGGCACACTGTGAGCTTTGTGAGACGGGCCCGGGGAACCCGAGGGAAGTGAGTAGCAGCAGCCCAGTGGGCTGCCTCCTCGTCTCCAAGCCAAGTGAAAGCCGACTCGAATGCTGCAACTGACCTTACTGACACCTGACACTTAAAAAATATCGTGAAGTACATGCGTCCCTTAAAGGGTTAAGTTGAAAAAAAGTCGCTTACCTTTGAATTATTTCTATGTCGTGCCTTTTAGCTTTGTTACTTGCAACATGAATAGATACACAAGTATAATTGCCGTTTTAACGGGAAGGAGGAAAGTTATGTGCATTATTTTTTTCTGAAAACCCAGATATTTTAAAAATTTAATTTCTTGCAGTTTTGTTTTCCGAAGCAAACTGGTTTTATAGCTGAAATAGTTCAATTTTGAACCTTGCTAAAAAGAGCAGATAAAAATCCAATAAGGAAGGGAAAACCCGGGGATTCGAACCAAGAGCTTTCCAAACTTTGCAGGGGGTCATGATATTGTCCAGAATAGGCCAGAACAGAGCTTATGGATGCCGAAGTAGTCTAGTAGTCTCTCATACTATCGTGGCCATCATTAACTGCCAGGAACTTTGCAAGGGTCCATTTCCAGTCACTGACGTGCTCCACTTCATCACCAACTAGTCGAAACTATGCCATTGCTCAGTCAGGATGACCAAGTCTTTAAAAAATATTAGTTCTATAAACTTATTAATAGCCTGAATCATTTTTAAATTTTTTTATGTTTTATTTATTATTTTTTTTGATGTTGCAAGCCGTGTAAATCACAAGGACACCAACAAATCTCCGAGGAGTGAGTGGTAGCTTTGGTCAACGTGTGGCTGAAGAGAGCAATAAGCCTAAGTCATTGTTTTCTAGTAACACAAAAGGACAACAAGCGGTCTTAAAATAAAACGCCTTTAGATAATGCAGAGTCGCACGTTCTGACGTAAGTTTACACAGTATCCCGTTAGTACTTAACTTGGCTAATCTAATCTTTAGCACCGTAGTTCCGTGACACGTGCAAGACTACATGCTTGAATGGTGTATTATACCACAGACTGTACTTAGTTTTACACCTAAATTGGTAGTGTTTACATTGCTTAAATTTTTAAAAGCCTCTTCAAAAAATAATCGTCTTTGTTCTGTGGCCAACTTAGATGGTTGATTTGGTTGTCATGGTGATGCGTGTGTATTTGTTGAGTGAAGGAGATGGTTTGCGGTTGATTGCCGTAATCTGAGTCAGTGCTGTATCCGTTCTACATTACATGGATGTACTGAAAAAAATATCATTCGGAAAGAACAACCTATCCAAAGAAGTAAGTTAGGTTAATGGACGGTTCAACCCCAATGTGGGTTTTTATTTATTTTTTTTAGATATGTACCTTTGGTTTTTAAATAGTTGGGACTTTAAAAACGTTTTATAAAGTTTTACTTGAGAAACTAATAGTGGGCCACAAATCCCATTCCCATTATGTTCTGTATATGAGCATAATGTAGCTTATGTACAGAACATTGAACAAAAAATTTGGGTTTACTATATTTTTCTCGTTAAAAAGTAAATATCAATGTCCTACTGCTAGACAAGACATTTTTCAAATAAAATAATGCACTAGAAACATTACCGGTTTTCAGAATACAGCTTTATTCATTGTAGCTATCATTAATAATGCTAAGCCGCACAGCATGTGATGAATGACATGGAAGCACTATAATATGTATGTAGATAGATCCAACTGCGGGGGAAGTGCGCTATTAATTACCAAGTTTTTAACTAAACAGCTTGCTTAATGTGTTAAAGCCATTTAGGTAATGAGTTGTGCGTTGTTTGCCAGATTCAAGGTTGTTTTTAAATGAATGAAGTAATGGGATAATCATTCCTAAAAGAGTTATACCTAGGTTGAGTGGACACCTTTTGACCTACTTAAGAGAGGGGGAAGTAGGTAGCATTGCAAGTGTTGTGACTTTGACCTGAATAGAACCAAGATAGGCGTAATACCTATGTGATGATGACCTTTAAGTTATAACCTTTGAATTTCTGATATTGCATTTCGAGCTCAGACTTTTAATTAGGAATGTAATTCCGAATTGCTAGAAATACAAATCGAATACTTTTCAGTTTCTTACCCCTGCTTCGAGCGCCACAGGGAAAGCATGGGGAAAGCAGATTTGTTCCTAGTTTCTCAACCTCTCATCAGAACATGTCGGGGTTGCTTAATTAACGGATTCGTGCTTAGGCCACCACCCACACCGTGGTGCCTCCACTACGTAAATCCTTAAAATTTCTTAATTTTTTTATCACATTGGGCAATAGCAGGCACATAATTAAACACGTGGCACGGTTACGGTTCCCAGTTCTGGTTACTAGGTATCCTAGTTACAGTTCCAGTGTTACAGTCACTCGTAACAGCCTCAAAATATGTGCCCTTAACACATAGATGAAGGCCGTACGCAATGAATTTTTTTTAGTTCCGGTGCAATAAATATTGAAAAAAATTAATTCCACACGAAACACAATTTCAAAAGTTCGGTTAAAACAAGAGGTGTGTAACCCTGATTACAGTTACACAGATTCAGATCTCACGGACAGGCCCCCAAAAATATAGGTGTAACGATCGAGAATTAAACACGCAAATGTAAAATGGCTTTGTGTAAGGGTGCATGGATAGCCGTGAGTACTGGGGTGCAAGCGTCTGGTCCCGGCTGTACATCTCTGACTTCTTACAGACCCGGGTTCGATCCTGGTGAAGGGAAGTGTATATGTACGGGTTTTTCTCTGATTATTTTCCACCCATTGCACAAGGGTTTCCTCCGGGTACTCCAGTTTCCTTCCTCATGCGGCAAAAAACAACGGAAAGGATGGTGGTATCTTCCTCTTAACATCTGCCGCTTGGGCCTTCAAAAAGTTGTAAGCTTGCCGGCCGACACTTTCTATTCTATTCAACACAGGATGTTGAATCATTGCCCACTTGTCTAGGGATAAAATGAGTCTGTTACCCTTATTTCAAACTTATTAACTCTAAATGCTAATCAAGCTGTTTCTTCTTCACGTTGGTTTAACGTAAAGTCCCACATAATCCCATGGTAAGGACTCCACAGAGTTCGATGTGGAATTAGTCTGTAGTGAAGTGATTCCAGTATCCAGCCAGAATACCAGCATGGTGAGAAAAAGGCTATTTATATGAGCCTCCAACTACGTCACATTGACATCCGTCACATTGACATCCCGGTATTGGTTGCCTTCGGAGTAGTCTAATGGAGATCAAAAGAACCTCTAAGGAAGTCTTTGAATACCTTGAATACCTTGAATACCAAACTATACCCCTCCCTGTACTTCAGGGATGGCTCAGAACCTATGTAGCGGTCTCTGTACTCATGCCTGAGGTGAGCCTAAGAGCAGCAAAGTAATCCCATTTACCACCCTTATTACAGTGTCTTTAGTAGGCAAATGGTGTTTTACAGCAGGTTAAAAATGCCCACGAAATGGGTTACAGGGAACCCGTTACCACCTTTACATTTGCCTACATATTCTATCCCATAATATTCTTCTACGTGTTCTGCTTTTGCCGTGGGATACCATGAGCACTGTCTTTATTTTACACAATTTCAAACACACTCTTAACGGTGCTTTATAGGCTACGTAGTAGCAAACGATACCTTTGCATATACTCGTAACACATAGAACACTTATAAGTAAAAGGAAAGCTGCCTAAAGAAAATATATAGAAATGTGTATCTTCATACCTATGGCATTCAATCTGGTAGGCGTTGTGTGGGATGAAAAGAATAAAGGGCAAAGAATTGCCTCATTCCAACTACCTTAACTACATACATACAAAATTACTGCTACACTGAACAAAATGGAACATTGTCAGCTGGTCAGAACTTAGTTGAGCAAACGAAATTGTTGGTGTTTTATTTGTGCAATATCCTACATTTCAACCAAAGTATATTGGTTGTTCATTTTCATGTTTTATTGGCCTCAAAGTGCTTAGTCCGAACTGATGGAATGGTATCCTTTTTTTTTTTCGTAAATGCTTGTTGTGGGAGCCAAGTTGAATTGTTTCAATTTCATCATTATAGATTGTGTCAGCAGTGGCTTGACACAGTTATGCAGAGAAGCATTACTTCATGCAAACAATCCAGTTAAGTTTTAGGCGCATATACATGCACATAGTTGCCTTGGAAACGAATCTGACACAGACATAATGCTTTTCATGTTAGGAAGCAGTAAAGAAAAACGGGTTGCACGTAATCCAGCAATTACCACTGCGTGCCCTTACCATCACGATTGTAAGTAATTAGGACACACGTTGCTTCCTTTCACGTTTGTAAGTAGTAATTTGGACACACATTGTTTTCCATTGCTAGCATATAAACGAAAGGTATTAGAGGCAAACGGATCTTATGTTGGGGTCGACCGAGAATCTTATCGGCATCACCCATGGAAGCTGGCAGTTCAGGTTCCCATCGGGACTGTAGGAAGTATTTCTTCATGGTGCGTGTTGTTCCGGTCAGAATGCCGTTAGTTCTGAGACAATTGGTTTGAGTACCGAGGGAGGTTTTCGTAGAATGTTATATACACAGGAGCTTCAGGCATTTATTAGGAGACCAAATTAGGGTTATATCTCCGGGGCCAACACGTTCTAAGAAGTTTGTCTGCCCCTTTACTCTGAGCTGGTGTTAGCATCTCACAATCCTTCCGGTAGCCTTCCACACAATTGTGGTAAATTGTTTATTGCTATAATCGGATTGGCATCGGCCGATATTTATCATCCGCTAATCAGATCGGTTTATGTGTCAGATGTTGTTGTAGACTTCGCTGCCGAACAAGACTTGGACACTTGATGTGCCTACCGAAGAAAGACGGCGAGAAAGTAAATGAACAGGGAGCCCAGGTTTCCGTGATTCTTACGACTTTTAAAATTAAATTGCGGATTTTCCCAACATTTGCATATTTCAGATTTCGGTCAACAGTTGCGTGGAACTGTGCCTGGCATCATTAAGTAGTGTTATCTGCATGTTTAATGGGCCACCTACCTACTGATACCTAAGAATATTTGTTTAGGAGGATGCGTCATACTCGGCAACGAATTTATCAATGGCAGAAGAGGCAGTTTTGTGCAATAGTGGCACCTTCGTGGGATGATGCAGCACATCTTTAAATCACTCCTTATTAACTATCAGCTACGTTTCAGTTACTTATAACGGTGCTCGCACTGATTACTGGAAGAGAAAAGAATGACGCCGCACTAAATTTGCATCCTAAACGAACAATTTGTCTACGTGAGGTTCCTTTATACTTGCCAAAGTTTGAACCGAATGAGGTGCAGGCAGGCGTCGCTGAAATAGGCAGGCATCGCTTAACGGTCTTAGGTTAGTGGGCATCTGTGACGGCTTTCTGTACCAACATTTGCCTGATACGCTAAGTTGCCAGCACATTCTGTCAGTGCACCACCATCAATCACCACTGCAGCCACACCATAAGCTCTCTAAGGCGAATTGTATATCAGAAGCACGCCGTCTGTTTGAAAGTCGCATCCACCCAGACACCTAATATCCTAGCTGATACCAACGTTTGTGAGACTAGTTTATATCAGATTAACCATAAAATCCACCAAGAACGGTTATTGCTGTAGTAGAGTACAGTACAGTTGATTGCCGTTTGTTTATAGCTGAAGATTTGATTATCCTTAAGTTTTTGCTTTTAGAGCTCCTTGTATTACTTGTTAGCGTTTTAAAGCCCCACGAACCTTGAGCCACCATATTGATGTAAACCCGTCTTTCAACTGGAGTCAGAAAACTGTCCCCAATAGATCCGGGCTGCAAAACTCTTTCTTCAAGCATGCAAAAATCTTAGCCGAGATCTTTGCAAAAAAAAGTTGCGCAGTAAAAGGATACATTCATCTGGGCTGCAAAAATCTTCAAGCTTGTATGTTTCACCCAACATATCAGTGTATTAGAAAAGCAAAAATCTTAAATCAAGTTAGCTTTACTAAGCTCTTGGGATGAATCCAGGAAGTAAAAATCCAATTTACAGCTTTTTTACGTTCGTTTCGTCCTTTTTTTTTTTGCTTTCGTCCATTTTCATTTTGGTTTCGTCCATTGTTGTATTAATAAACAAAAACGTATCGTTAAAAGTTAAAAGTAAGGGTCTAAAAGTCAAAACCTGTAAGGAACACGGACAAGCTTTCACTGTAAGGGTCTAGGTGTCAAATTTGGCCAGTAAGACACTGCTAAGCATTAGACCCTTACTACCCGGTTTTTGAGCAACAGCTGTCCGAGATCGTCCTATAAAGACCCATGAGATGATCCAATGATAGTGGGGTAGTGGGTTTCCTACTTTGCTTTAGGTTGACATTTTTTTTCGGTTTGGTAACATGGCAGCGATTCCAAGCAAGACAACCTGCTACAAGTGTAAGCGTAGTTCAGTAAGCCACCTTTATGCACTTACGTTTCATCGAAGTGCAACGGAGAGATTAAGGTGCTATGCAAGTGATCTGGGGGCGAACTGGGTAGCCGGTTCGAATCCGGGTCATGCCACTCCGATTTAACGTAAGTGCATAAAGGTGGCTTACTGAACTACGTTACTTCTAGTGTACGATTTTCGCTGTTGGCCAATTTCCAATTTTCCTTACTAAGTCATTAACATGATCACCGGGTAGTAAGGGTCTAATGCTTAGCAGTGTCTTACTGGCCAAATTTGACACCTAGACCCTTACAGTGAAAGCTTGTCCGTGTTCCTTACAGGTTTTGACTTTTAGACCCTTACTTTTAACTTTTAACGATACGTTTTTGTTTATTAATCCGTGTTACTTTGAGAATTGTAATAAATAGGTGTGGTGGTGGGTGAGGGGTGGGGTATGTGTGACACCTTTATAATTAATTTGTTGTTTGTTTTGTTGCGCCGCTTTTAAGCTCGGTAAATTGCTATGCTCCTTACTAACCTGGCTATCGCAAGTGTTAACAATAGAAACAAATCCTTTAATCTTCAGTCTATGTCTTGCAGCTGGCGTTTGCTAAATGGCATTGTTGCATAATAACAATGTTTAAAACAATGTAAAACAATCAATCTGGTCGTTTAGAGCTCCGTAACCCCTGAACCACTTGACCAATTAGAAAAGGCCTTATGGAAAGGGCACATCTACGGAGCAATACCTGTAAAATGAGCTAAGAACCAGCTTTACACGACAAATAGTTTGACCTGTAGAGAGGACAGACGAAAGTATCCCCAGAACAACAACAACAACAACAAGAAGAAGCAGAACAAGAAGTTGTCTATTTGGCCCCTCTCTGAATCTCGGGTTTGGCTGGACTGAATTTCACAATTTTTGGACTGTAGACAGGCCTTGACTAGTCAAGGCTAGATTCCAAATTTGGTTTAAATTTTTTTAATTTTGACGGAGTTATAAGCTCTCAAAGTTGAAAGTTTAACACAGAGATCCTAGGTCGACCCTTACTAACACTGGCTATCGCCAGTGTTAATTTGTACTGACTATAACAATGGACGAAACCAAAAAGAAAGTGGACAGAAGCAAAAAAAAAAACGGACGGATCTAACGTAAAAAAGCTGTAAAACAGCAGGTCTAAAGACGAATTAAAAAATCGTTTTAATTTTTCCGTAAAAATAAGAAATTTTTCGATTGCCAAAATTGAGGATGTGTGCAATATTAAATTTAGTTTAAAAATATATGCAAATATATTTTCTTATTTGCCAAAACATCTTAACTGGTTATTATTTAGCATTACATTGTCCCCAATGTGATGTTTCCCTGGAGATTTCATAGCTGTGCAACCGCCTGCTTGCATGCCCTACTGCGCCTGCACGGCACAGCCCTCCTTATAAAAGCGAGAGCGGGGACACTCTTGTTATTAATTTTCCTCCAGCGATCGTGTCGCTAACACCTCCACGTAGCTCTGTTTCCCACCTTTCATCCGATGACTCCCGTCACTGTCTTCAAGTTGCCGAAAGGCCCCGCCTCTCCGGTAGCTCCCGAAGTCCGTATCCAAGTTGAGAATGACAGCCTTCTCTGACGCTCATCGCCGGTACGGCCGGCTGTACACACGACTGTGGCATCCCTTCGGCTTTCGGCCTTCGGAAAGGAACACGCTCAAGGCCTGTGCCCATGCCGACATTGTGCATTCACTTCAAGCTGCCGCCATACCGGCCTCCGCCCTTCTTGCCGTCAACGCCACGACGGGGCTTTCGCCTTTCACAGATTCCCAGATGTAAATTGTTGCAGACTACCCGATGTTACGGTTTCGATTGATTCCGTCAACGTTTGAATTTGCTGCCATACTAGCTTTGGTTTCGCGATGTCATTTGATCAAGATTTCTAACCACTAAGTCAAGAATCGAGGCTAATTTTCTCATCTTGTGTTACCAACCCGAATTCTTTCCATGAATGCAGATTCTCACAATTTTCATCAGAGCCAACTTGTGTCGGACAGGTTGTCTCGACTGCAGCTGTCGTCTTATGCGTGACTAAACCACGTTTTGAGTGAAGAATCAAGACAGATCCTGTTTTCCACCACTCGTATCAACCAGGGTTACCCCTCGTCTTGAGTGAAATTCAAGACAACAGTTGCTGTCCACACTGCTACACGCCTCATTCGTGGCAAAGACCCACATTTTTAAATGAAGAGTCAAGTTGGAAGCCATCTGCATTTCTTGCTACTTGTCTCCTCTGTGGCTGACCCCAGGTCTCGAGTGAAAATCAAGTCCTCAGCTGCTACCCATACTGTTGCCCATCTCATTCGTTGCTAAAATCCAGGTTTTTGAGCGAAGAGCCAAGTTGGAAGCCATCTACATTTCTAGCTACTTGTCTCGTCTATGGCTGACCCCACGTCTCGAGTAAAAATCAAGTCATCAGTTGCTGCCCACAGTACTGCTCATCTCATTCGTGGTTAAAAACCCACGTTTTGAGTGAAGAGTCAAGACGGAAGTCGTTTACATCTCTTGCTGCTTGGTTCGACCGTGGCTCACCCCACGTTTCGAACGAAAATCAAATCAACAGTTGCTGTCCACACTGATGCCCGCCTCATTCGTGATTAAAACCTATGTTTTGAGGAAAGAATCAAGCCAGAAGCCATCTACATCGCTTGCTGCTCGTCTCGCCCGTGGCTGACCCCACGTCTCGAATAAAAATCAAGTCAACAGTTGCTGCTCACATTGATGCCCGTCTCATTCGCGGCTAAAACCCACGTTTTGAGGGAAGAATCAAGTCTGAAGCCATCTGTATCACTTGGTACTTGTCTCGACTGTGGCTGACCCCACATCTCGAGTGGAAATCAAGACAACTACTGCTATCCACACTGAGGCTCATCTCATTCATAGCTAAATCCCATGTTGCAGTGCAGACTCAAGATGGTACGCTCCACCTCCAAGCTGCTTGCCCCGGCCGTGGCTGGACTCAAGTCTCGAGTAAAATCAAGACAACAATGTCCGTCCACACTGATGTTCGTCTTTCCCGTAGCCAATCATCGTTTTTCACTGGGGAAAGTCCAACACCTGTCAGCCATAACATTATTGCCTCAATGAAGCTGCTGGATGCTTGAGACTCGTATTGCCGCCTCAGCATCCCAACCGCGCATGCGCATACGCATTTCTCCTCATAGGAATGGTGGCTGCGAAAGCCTGCCATCTCTTTGTCTCAAACCACCGCCATTGCTGGCCGCTCGTTTTGCGGGCTCTGCGACCTTTGTTCAAGAACATCGTGGCTCCCTTCACGTCAACTCACAAGACCGCTCCCCCATCGCCTTGGCCCGGATCCATCTGCCCTTCGGCCAGTCTTTGCTGTCTCCCATCTCCTCGAATTTTCGGCTCCGGAGGCCTTCGGTTCTTCCCTTCGCACGGAAGACCGGCCTCATCACCAACCTTGTTCGGCAATCATAACACCTTGGCTCCCCTTCTGCTGACCCCGGATTCGATCGACCTTCGTCACGAAATCTTGCCACTGCTCGTCCCTTCGGGCCTTCGTCTCCTTGGCAGCCGCACTTCCTGTCATCCCTAGTGTATAAAAACATCGTGGCTCCCGTTCCCTTCGCACGTTGGAATTTCATTCTTCAAAGATGGCGGCCTCCGAAAGCTCCGCTTCAACGGCTCTTCACTCTCATGTTCCGGCTCGTGCCCTTCGGCCTTCCAAGACGAGTCCCCACTTCAACTTGGTCAACGGACCCCTCCTGCTCCCGTCCTTTCGGCCCTTGCGGAAGATCTCCGCTACGCAAGAGACTTTTACGGTACAGCGAAGAAGAACTACCGGTTTGCCGTCACCAGTTCCGACCACCTGCTGGCACTGAACGTAAACATCGTGGCTTTCTTCCAGTTGTCTCCGGGAATCGACCCTCCAACGTCACTGACGCACGCCACCGTCCCTTCGGCCCTTCGTTGGCCTTCCTGGCTGCCCCGTGCTGCCCATCTCGTGACCCTTCGCCAGAAGATGATTCCGGCTTCCACTCTTTCACCTTCCATCCGGTGAAAACGGCATAATCTGACCCCCTTCCCGCATCTCCCAAGTTTCATTCGCCTACATCACGTATGCCCATCTACACATCTCCCTTCGGGTTTTCGTCAACCTACCAAGCCGCGCCATGTTCTAAACTCACCGCAACTGACTGCGGCTTTCATCCTTTCATCCTTCGATTGTGGAAAACGGAAGCGTCGTAGTCCGCCCTTCCCATTGCCTTCTGAAATCATCCCACTTACATCGTGAACACTGCCCCCTTCGGGCCTTCATCATCCGTTCTGACCACTCCTTACGGCCTATTCACCGCCGCCAAGGCCGAAGATACCTTTGCCTTTCACCATTGTCGACTCCCAGGATCGGTCCACCAGTATTGGAAAGATTCAACGCCTCCCCACATCTTACGGTCTCCCAAGAGCCGTATTTCTCTTCTCGCTCCTAGACATCCGCCGAAACCTTCGCCTGGCATACGGTAATCGTCAAATCTCCCCTGACGTACGCCTGGACCTGCCAGCTGTCATCTCACCTCCGGCCTTCAGCCCAACAGCCTCTTCAATCCCAACGTCTACAATCGAAGCTTGTCGATGGCCTTCGCATTTCCCCGTTTCCTGGCCGAGAAACTCCACGCCTTCCTTTCATGCCTCCTGACATTTTACCCGGATCTAGAGGCCCCTTCACTTCTCCTTCTCGTTTCGGCTTTGGTAATTTCCTCAACCTGAAGAATGACCCACCTTTCCAAACCTGGACTACTATTCCTGGTTTGCTATTCCCCAGGAAACGAGAGCCCCCCCCCCCCCCCCCCCTTGCGTTCCATGTGGACACAGCCATCACTGTTACAACCTGCTTTCGCATTGAAGTCCTCTGATTGGCTGAACGTGATACCAATCAGAAACCATAGAAACAAAAGCCAACACGGATCCCTTTCGGCTGTGGAACATACCACTGTCTCCACCACTCTCCCGTCTCTACTCTCACCATGATGGCGACGTCGAGCCATTTGACTCCTCAGCCAACTTCAGAGCTTCCGTAGGCACTGTTCTCATCCCTTCCATCTCATCTCGTCCCTAGTTCAACTCTGCCTCGAGTAAACACAATTACTATCGATTCGACTTCTTGTCTCATTCGTGGCATAAACCCACGTTTGAAGACACAACACAATGCTCGATTCAAAGCCTCCCTTCAGGGAAACTACCGATGCTGGCTCCAATCTGACTTGGGTACTAAAGCAACCAGGAACAAAACAGCTCCTCCCCAATGAAGACTTGTCCACGACCCCGAACTCCTTACAGTCACGACCCACACTATTCATTGCAAGCCTGCATCCGAGAACTAAAACCAGGGAAGGTGCCCTTCACGGGATACAAAGAGCCACTCGACGAAAACAATTAATCTTCAAGTTGAACAGAATCCCGGAAACTATTTAACCTTCCTGCCGTTTCCGTCATCATAGGAAACGAACCGGAAGTCAAGGAAACCCGATCTCACTATGGCACAAACTCACCACATCGACATTCGAAAAGGAAGAAAACTACTTTTCTCACCCACCAAATCACAATTCGGGGAATACCGACGCTACAATGGTTTCCCGCTGGATTAAACAGTCAATCGAAGCAGCCTACGTCAAACATAGCATGTGCAAGTGCACAAACCTAACGACACTCGAAGTCTGAACAATTTCCACATCGGGGGCCCACCACAATGCCAGCCGAAGTATTCCCAAGAGCAGCATCCTGGCGACAATCCACAACTCTGACTCCCCACTTCCTTGGGGACATGTCAAGTAAAAGGAAAAGACCACACCAGCTGGGTCCACACGTCACAGCCAGAACTGTGGTCAAGCCCCCTTAAGCACTCAGAACTAAGCAGAAGCAAGCCAACCACTGATGGAAGCAAGAATACCGGTCCCTTCATGACCACCATTCCAAACCAAAGAAGACCAAATACCTGTCTCATCAAGGTTCTGGTAAAAGTGCAAAATTTTCTGGGGGACAGCCTGCTTGCATCCCAGGGCGCCCGTTAAGGCGGTGCCGCCACCTGTCTCTGACGAGGTCTACTGTTAATGCTAAATTAACAGGTTAAGATGTTTTGGCAAATAAGAAAGAACATATTGCCGGCCCTCAGCCCGGCCGGCTAAAAATGGATTCTTTTTGCGTAAAAAAAAAATAAGGAAGGCTGCGCCACGCAGGTGCAGTAGGGCATGCAAGCAGGCGGTTGCACAACTATGAAATCTCCAGGGAAACATCACATTAGGGGACAATGTAATGCTAAATTAACAGGATAAGTATGTTTTAGGCAAAAAGAAACAATTTTTAGCCGGCCGGGCTGGGGGCCGGCAAAATGTTCTTTTTACTAAGGCATGTTCAAAGTGACTTTTTCTTACATTTTAAACGGCCTTATCCTTACTGCTGTCGGGTAACAGGAATAATCGAATTAAACGACCAAAACTAACAAAAAAATAAAAACAAGATAACATGCCCGTTTGCTGTTTCATAATTATAACATACAATTTTTTATGTATTTCATTGTTTGGTAGGGTCGAATACATAAAAAAAATAAGTAATTATTTTGTAGGCTACTCCAGATTTATTTTTAAATTTCCATATGGAAGTTGTCTATAGGATACACCATTTAAAAAAAAAGGTTATTTTCTCATTAATTTTTGTAATTAATTATTTTTCATCGCCAGTAGACCAAACAATATCCAACTGGCGTCGTTAAAGTACATTAATGTCTACATATGAAGCTGCAACAATGCCGATGCAGGTTTGAGGCACACAAGGCTAATAATAATAATTATTATGAAACAATTAAAGAATAGTAATAATTTGCATAATTTGTCGCAGAAGATGGCTATCGTGTGTGGAGAATTTTGTTTTTTGCCGCAGCAAAAGCCTGGACTCTTTGTAAAAAAAAGTGACTGATCTTTAGCAAAGCCTAACCAATCTTCAACTTCGATTACTAAAAACATACAAATACTAATTTCTAGTGCATTTTGCTACAACACGTCGTTTCACGGATACAATAATTATTACGCCCTAAAATAAAAGGGTTACAAAAAATGGTAATTACAATTTTATTTTCAATTATAAGAATTAACAAGAATACATACTTCTGAAATCTTATTAATAGCCTATATACATTATTCTTCGTAAAAAAAATATTGTATGTTGGTGTCAGATTGGCACGACAGTTGTCAGCATCAGATTGGATAGGCAGAAAAACTGTATTGGTCCATCCCTATCACGTGTGATTCAGTTTCTGCTCGAGCATGTACTAAACATCCAACCGTGCAGCGTGTGATCCGGTTGTGGATACACTTGCAGGGTTAGGTGTTTCAAAAAGAAATTCCCATAGATTTTTCTAAAGAAAAAAAAGAAGAGAACTCGCCTCTTGGACTAAAAACAAAAAAAAGGGAACCTCTCAATGGACACCTCATTGGGACACCTCATTGGGACACCTCTCAATGTGTGTGGTATGTGCAATAGAGTAGTGAAAACACACATTATAATTGGCTGGGGCTCAAGGATCTGGTCACTCAGCTTGTGAAAATGAAGATTGTAGGAATTTTCGAAGCTGTTGCTAGCCTTCTTCCTCAGCAAGTGGCTGGTGACAGACTTCATGGCCAAAAGAAGTGCGTGTCAGAAGTGGCAATTTGTGATCTGTTTTCTGTGACGTAGGGATGCACCTAATCTAAAATTTGCTAAATACCGAATATACAACCGAATACTTAACCTGCCGAATAAAAAATACCAAATGCCGAATAGTTAAACTGCCGAATACAGATTATTCGGCGCTGAATAATTGATGTATTCGGCCGAATACCGAATTATTCGGCCATTTGCCAAAGAATGGCCTAATAGGCTGAATACTGAATCGTCCGGCCTAATACATGACCGACTGCTCTGCCAAATATCACTAAATGTAAAACACGATATTGACTCAAATGTTTGACTGTACTGATTAAGGGTAGACGAATTAGTTGACATGGTTTCCTGATGATAAAACATAAGGTAACGGAGTTAAAGGTATACAACGCACATTTTCACCTTTTGAAAAACTTACCCACCCCCTCATAAAACCTAATTTCGTATTAGAACTTGAAGAAAGGCAAGTGCTCATAATATTCCCTTCTTTTAGGAATGTTAGAAGACACTTCCTCACAAACCAAAAAAGAAATGCTTTGGTAAACGTTATTACATTAACAAAGTTGCATGAATTTATACAAAATAAATTATTCGGCTAAATACCAACAAATCTTGTCAGCACTATACCGAATAACATTATTCAACCAAACTCAGTTTTCACCGAATGCCGAATAGGCCTACTTGAATATTTGGTCAAGTAGGCTGAATACTGAATAATTACCGAATATTCGGTGCATCCCTAGGAGTGGGATCAATAATATTGTAACCGGATTACTTGCAAAGGTGAATTAACGTCAATTTCTAAGAAATCTTAAAAGTTACCTAAGTTTACTTTGGAATACCGCATGCTTACCAGTGAATTACCAAAGATTAACACTGGTTTACCTCACTTTCCTGTCACTATTAACTCTGCTGACCAAGATTTCCAAGTCAAGATTGTGTGATATACTCGATTACCAAGATTGCCAAGCTAAGATTTTGTGGTATACTTCAAATTACTGGATTACTACGGAGATTACTTCAGATTACTTATTACTTACAAGGATTAGTTACGGATTACCACAAGAGTTCCTTATTTTCCTGTTTATCAGATAACTTCGAGTTACCGGCGATTACCTGGAAATACTACGGATTACTGAACAGTGCACGCAATCACAGGAATTACTACAATTACTTGGTGATTATCAAGAAATACTATGGATTTCTCAAACTTGTACACTAAACGGTCATTGGCTAATTACCTTTGTTAGATGGGCACCCTGCCCAGCCTGAACCTGTGCCACGATAAGGATCATGTAATCCAAGATGCAGGTAGAAAATACCAACAAGGCCTTTATGGAAGCGAACCTGGAGATAGAAAAAGGAGATCTATTTGATGGGATGTGTAGGAATGCAATGCATCAGATGTTGACTTGTAGTTAATCATGTATCCCTGAGTCATCAAAATGCTTGTTGGGATGTAATTCCAATAAAGCTATAGCTAAACTTAAAGTTCTGCACCATCTACCCATTTTCCTAAATAACTGGAAGCCTCCTCGGCTAGACCGAGATGTCAGCAAAGAGGTGTGTTATATTCCACGTAAGGTGGTTTTATTGTCGTTTTATTAAGAGCAGTAATAAACTAGACCACATTGTATAAAATCAAAATCAAAAACGCAAATTTTCCACAGAACGGTAAAGACATCGTTGACTTAAAACATTTATCCCTCTTTTTCAAACATGGAAGATTTTTCTCAACGTTTCATAAGGTCCAACAAAGTAACACACATGGGTTCATTTCTGAATTCTTCTTCCGCAAAAACAGCAGAAGGCGGACCTGCCATAGGTGCACTATTTTCTAAAGAGAATAATCAGCTTGACATGATCAGGATTATTACAACGCAGCTACGCAGTTAGACACACAGTGTGACTGCTGAAGCTACTTGGTGCCGGTCTTCTAGTTTTACTAATGGATCGGGTATCCTGTGGCCACTTCGTTACAATTTTCCTGATACCTTGAAAGGTTCACTTTCCGTAAAACTTCTTTTCCAGGTTTACTTTCTTGGGTACAGGCTTCAGTCATTGCTCCTCATCAAGCGACTTGCTTGGTTTTAAGTCGCGGCAATTGTGCTACAGTTGAGAAAATTAATGACCTTGAAATTCGTTCCATTTCAAATGAATATATTTCAGTTAATGTACACTGGGATGCTATCCTATACCTTTAAACACAAACCATTCACTCACTATGTGTAACTCTAAACACTTTACCAATTCCCGAAGAGACGTAATATAATGTATGTAAATGTACCGGAAAGTGATGTGATTCGAAATTGCGTTGCAGGAAATAGAAATTGAATTAAACCGCTCAGGTTTCTTTTATGTTGAATGTAATAATTAAATAGAACATGTCAAATGAAACCGTCGATGGTTTTGGGGTTAATGATTTTTTTTTTCACACACCATGTCAGAAGCAGTTTTTGACGTGCCCAGCCAACCATAAAATGTTCACAATATAGAAACGGAAGAGAACATCGTCGTTTCAGAAAATCAATTTTACAAACTATTTTTGCGTCCATTGAGTTCTTTTTCATTTCTGGACAAAACGGCAAGCGTCAAACCCACAATAAGCTTTCAATAAGATCGATACGCCCCAAAACACTTCAACCTTTCTTTTCCGGAGTTACTTGTGTAACGTTATTGGCGTTGTAATATGGATCAAAAGGACGCTGACTTGCCCATTGGGGTGCTTAGTGGAATTTGTCGCATTAATGTGTGTCTAATTAGTGAGAGTGCTCAACCGAGTTACTTTGACGCCTATCAGTAAGAGTAAACCTGCTTCTTCAGCAACTGTGGATCAAAACCTGGCCATTCTTGACAGTGTTTTAGCCACGTCGAAGGCTTCTGGATTTTTCCACTCTACACACACACTCCAGAGTTGGACCTAGTATTTGATTGATTAAAATGAACAAGTAAAGCATTGGTTGCGGTTAAAAAAACGCTAAATGGGCGTTTCAAAGCTACGAGAATTGCAGTGAAGATGAGTTGCTTTCAGGGTTGGGGAGAGTTTACAGTATACAATGGGTCCAGCCGGGTCACCAGGTCAATCCGGAAAACCGGGTCTGGCTGGGTCACCGGGTCTGATGGGTCACCGGGTCACTGGTGCAGTACGGGTCACCGGGTCAAAAAAAATACGCATTATGTATGTACATAACGTGTACTAGCGAAACTACCCGGCTTCGCTCGGGCAGAGTAACTTTCTTGTTCCTGAACATTTACCCTTAAATTCCAACAAAGAAATGATTCGGTCTCCATCACAAACGAAAAATAAAAATAATTTCTTTAGGTATGATTAACGCGTAATCGTAAAATAGTAAAATAGAAGAGAGCTCCGTTTGGTTTCGATTAACTAACGACGAAATTGGGTACGAATAAAAAGCAGGGGTAGGCGGCTCACTGGTCCCTCCCCCAACTCCCACTCTATTTACGTATTATGGTATTAGAATGCGAACAGCAGGGCTAACTGATACACTGGCCAACACATTGACTCCCCACTCCCAATCGCGTTAGAAATGTTGGGGGGAAACCTGACCTTCGTATATGACATCATTCGTCCAAGATTTAAGACTTGCCGCTGAGATGATCGTTGCAACTTGCAACTGTTATTTGCGCAGAAATTTTAATATCCCACAAGTAGTGGTGGGCGCGGATTTTGGGAGCGGAGTTTACCAGCATTTTGAAGAAGCTGTAACCGGCCCGTAGAAAACCGCAAAACCTAAATTGCTAAAAGAACTGACCCGAAACCAAAACTTGCTACAGTCAAACCCAACCCAAACCGAACCGAGCCTATACCGCTGTTTACCCGTGGATACCCGATACCAGGAACCGATGAAGCGAGCCCCCTTCGTTCATCTTTTCCTACCGATACTAAAAAAAAAAAAAAAGAGGTCGTTGAAAAAAATGAGAAATCATTGTTTTAACTCGATAAAAGATCCGACCATTATTCATTGACCTGGGCCAGGCGACTGTCTGCCTAACGCTGCCAGGATGCCCTGCGTGACGTTGGAAATAGTGATGCGTAGTGCGCTCTTAGATTTTAGGATATGTGCTGGCGTAGGAACACATATATGCATAAGCAACGTTGTATTCAATGGTCTGTGTTGTAGTTAGTGAAGACCACAAAACAAAAAAGGTGCCTAATAATTTTTATGGATGGGTCGGTTTCCTTTTTTTGACTTCGGTTCTGGTTTCGGGTTTACATGCCAACAAAACTGCAGTTTCAGTTTCGGTGTCTACTTTACTTAAATGCGTTGCAGCGCCGTACAGGCTGCGGAACAAGAACCAAAAAATAGACATACATAACTGTAAATAAGTAGTTAAAGAAAAATATTAACAATTGAAAACTTGGGAAGCTGCAAAACAAAGCAGCATCCCATCCACAATAACAAAAGTAAATAGGATTAAAGAGATATAGTAATTTGAACGTGCAATTTCACATGCTGTGTCCAAACACTCATGATACAATAATAAATGGTTTGAAGTGTCAATAGGCAACAAGAAATATTTCATAAATATTCCATGATTCATCAATTGGAGAAAACAGTTCATTTCAGGGTATATTTATACATGGCAGGAATGCAAGAACTTTACCAATGGCTAAATTGCCAAAGTGTGCAGTCGGCAACATATTTATCAAGTCTATTTGTAGACACCCTTCCCTCCCACCCGATGTTTTTAGTTATTATTTTTTATATTTTTTTATGACTAGGTGGCTTGATGTCGTTTATATACGTAGAATATGATAATTATTTTAACATTTAAAGAAACAAATCAATCTTTGATTCTTCGAACACCCTACGAAAAACCGCGCGGGCAGTCTTGGGTTCGAGTCCCAGTCGGGGAGTTGTCTTTTCTTTCTTTCTCAGGTTAGTGTATCTTGTATCCTCACAAGGCCAGTCTTTAATGCAGACTGTTTGCATCGTATATATCTTGGTATTTTTGCACGTTAAAAAAAAAGTAGTTTGTGATTAAGTTGGCTGTTTTGACTTGGCTGTCACGAGCCAACACCGAAGAAGGCCTGCGTTCGTACAGTCGAAAGAAGCGAGAAGCGCAGCACATTTTCATATTTAGATTATGAACTCGTAGTAAACAGGAAACAGATAGGTAGCTCCGCATTTTCTACTACGTATATGCTGTTATTGGTGGTTGTTTTTTTCTTATGCGGTTTACCCGAATTGTTATTTGTGTACCCTTAACAAAAGTATTTTTGAAATAGAATCGACCCGAACCGGACCACGGTTCACCCGACTCGGCTCGCTTCACCTGTGTCCACAAAATAACATAGGCAACACGAAACGGATTTCGTCCGTTTTGTTAGCCAAAGCAGATAACGTAAAAACACAACAGCATCGGTTTCACTTTTTTTCCATCTACCAAAAGTGTGAGTTTCTAAACCCCCCCCCCCCCCCCCAAGCACACCCTTTGGCATTACAACTAAACAAAATTTGCTTAGTAATCTTGAAAGATGAAATACGTCAGCGTATTTAGATAAGAAACACAATTGTAGACAATTTACTGTATATTTCTTTTCCATCGATCAATTTAGAAAAACAATATATAATGGTGTGTGTGGTCGACGTCAGTATTACGCATTTCACATTACCTCAATCCCATTTACGTAGACTCAGTTTGACTTTAATCTCACACCATATGCTTTTGTTTGCTAAATCGTTTGCTTTTCTAAATGGCAGAAAAGTCAAATGTAATGTTACGAATGTAAAAAAAAAAAAATATATATATAAAAAAGAAAATAATTCAAATCGTGAAAATGGTCGAACGGAACAGATCTAGTTATTCTTCTTTTTTAGGAGTGCAAACTAAGGGTCAAAAGTAAGATGAGCAATTGAAAATTGCCGAAATCTTAACGAATATGAAAATAACGACACCCCATTCGCAGTGTCTCCTTCCTTCCGCTCTTGCTTGTCTCGCGGCGTACTGGTCGCGAGCTTTGCGATCGGAGCTTTTTCCGTCCAAACAACAAACGTCCAACGTGTAATATTCAAAGTCGTTCAGTCTTTGATAATATTGAGCAAAAATCCGGACCTGAATGGTCTATATTCCTGTCTATTCTGATGCGGAGGTTGAAATAACGGTTTGGTCGCCTTTAAAAAGATTACAACGTTGTAATAAAAAACATTAAAGGATGTTATTATAATGTAATGTCTACAAATATATTGGGTATAAACAAACAGCCCTGGACTGTTGTCGAAAGCCAGTATGCAGCCACTGTCATCATCCAGTGGCGAAGAATCGAACCTGGGTTTTTCGATTACCTATCGACTGCCAGGTTCGAACCGGCTACACGATGACATGTGAAATTTGATCTTCGAGATGATCACACACTGGGCTACACTGCAGTCCTTCGATGCTACGACGGGTTTTTGTTTATATGTTCTCAGTGCAGTTAGTTACGTTTCTGTGCTGTTGGGCGATGTAATCTCATCAACTTGGCGGAGCCATTGGTCTAAATCTGGAGTGTTTTGTTGGTGAGAGACCAAACACAAGCTTACTACTAAGTGTTCGCCGTCATTTCATGAATCGAGATGTCGCAGTGCCTGCTGTTCTTTGATGCAGCGATATTTCAACAGCAGGTGTGGTGCGGCAGTGAAAGTATAAGTAAACAATAGCCATATAACCTCGCTGGGCCGTCACCATACAAAAATACCCTTTTATCAGCTGACCATGCGCCAAGTCTAAGGAAATTTCAACGAAAGTAGGAACTTTAGACCGCTGGTGATCGAATTTGAAAGCCCTTCGTATTTAATGAACAAGACCTACCTTCCCAACGATAAGACCAATGCTTGTTAGTTTCCTATGCAACATTTTCAGTAAAAACGGTCTTGGGCAATCGGTGTTTCAACCGGGCAATTTGGATTCGTTTATACATTGAGGACAAATTGGCCGTTTTGTTTTTGCCACGTGCATGAACAATTCTTTGTAAGGTAGCAAATGCGCATAATGTGTTCTTCCAGGTTTATCTTGGTAAGGAAAAAATCCCAAAGGAGTTTAAAACCATCTTCTAGGGAAAGGAAACAATTCAACTCTGATCTTCGTGTCAGCCTTAACCAAATTTGAGGTGCTCTCTAAATTGTAAGCCTCCTCATCCTGGGTATAAAAATTGTCAGCTTTCAATGGAATACGGACAGTTTCATTTGGTCATCAAGCATGTTAAGAGCTTAGTTAACAGGTCTAGTCGTGACCCATAAATTTAAACTTATTGCCATTGTGCGAATAATAAATATACCAGTGAATAGGTTTACGCGTTTTCTAGAAATTTTGTTACAACAGTGGCACAACATGCTGTGAAAAATTTCGGAGACGGCCCAACAAAGCCAGCTAGTGAGGGTCTGGGAAAGCTCTGTTACCATTTTACCATCACCAAATGCATCACTGTACAACAAAATGTTGGGTTTCGGAAGTGTATTTTTTTTTTAGATATTCTCGAGGAATTTATTTATCATTATGACACTTATCAAAAAAGCATGATTATTTTATGATCACGCTGCTTCTAATTTCCTTCTCGGTTAAGAGATAAGTTAATTTGTGCTTCTGGCCCTGGCCTGGGCAGGGAGCTCGTCAAACCTCCAAAGATTAGTTACAGTGCACATCAGTTAATAAGAGTATATTAATGAATTTTATTTATCAAATTCAAAATTTAGTTCTAGAATACCAAAACATGGGGGAGAGGGGTGAAAGTACCAATAATACAAAACGCATATTCACAATGTATATACAACAAGGTACCAATCAAATACTGATGCGACACTAGGCCTCTTGTTTACTGGAACTGGGTCAGTCTGGAACGGGTCGTTTCAGTCAGGTCTCATTCAAGGTTACGCCGGTATCACATGGGCCAGGCACACGATAGGTAAACTGCGGGTAAGCACCCCGTCAGCGATAACGAGTAGTTTTTAATTCGACGTGTCACACGTCGAATTAATGTGGTTGTGGCCAAAAAACGGGGGTAGCCGATTTACGTCAGCGATATCTCCTCAAGAACCAGACACATTTGTTCAATTCTGATCCGACGAAATTCAAGCGAGTGGGTGAGTTACAGTGCGCCAGCATACAAGGTATTATGCTGTAGTTAATTTAGTTAGGCCGGTTTTAGTTCGCTAACCTCTAAAAAGGTCTCTGAGCGAAAAACCGTCGTCAAATAGTACATGATCAGTGGCTGACGTCAGCGCTTCCTCAGTGTAAAGGTGTGCGCTAAACGCCCATCATACGAAAAATTGAGGCGTGTAACTGCGCATTTCGGCAAGTCAGCTCTTCAACATTGCGGTCGGTTAGAGGCTATCGTGTACGTCGAGATGGCTTATCTCGTATGGCGCAGAACAACACAAAGTGAGTCATCACTTACCTTTGCGGTGATCTGGATGGTACACCAAATTTCTATGATTGAATCTGGACGGTACAATGAATGCGATGCTCGTATAAGACCTTTGCTGTTAATTACTGCGCCATCCTCGCTGCTTTTCGAGTGTGATATATTACAGTATTTTATTACGCGTATTTGTGGTGGTGTTTCCTATTGAACGAGTGAGCAAAGCGAATGATGTCCTGTTTTCACAGTGGCGGACTGGCCAGAGGGAGGGAAGGGCGGGATATTCCTAATGGCCTCTTGACTTTCAGATTTTTTTTAAATCCGTAACAGGAAAACTCGCGTAAGTTTTATTGGTTTGACATTAGTTTTAACCACAGATTTAAAATTACAAAAAATTATAATAAAGATAATTATAAAACGCTAGTAAAACAAGTACTTTGTATTGAGTAGCCTAATAAACATTGGCCACATGAAATTGCAGTGTCATATTCAACGTGGACTTTGTCACAATTTTCGTGTGAATATTTTAACTTTTGTTAATACACCTAAAAAGTGTAAATAAATTTAAAATAGTCAACCTGACGTACCCTCAGCGCAACATGAATTTT
>JAHWFP010008917.1:37201-62269 GCA_023313725.1 Lithobius niger
AAATGTAAAAGTCTGATGAACAAGAACAACGGGGACGGGAAACTGTACAACAACGAAGCTTTCAGTTTGTTTTTTTGTAAGAATACGAATATCAGCGTCCGATGAAAACTTACCTGGTCAGTGATTGCATCGTCGCACACAAGATTCTGGCTCATTTGCCGTAACGTAGTAGCAAAAGTAACGAGACAATTCTTTTTAATATAATGTGCAATATGGTAGATATTCTTCAGTACACCATGCTTTCAGATTTTTTAATAGTGTCCTGTTGGTATTTCTGCCGTTCCAACTCCATACGTCAATTACAGATTTTTTGTATTCTACCATACGACTCGTCGAATTACTAATGCAGTGTTAGTGCATCTTGTTTTTTAATAACTCGTTGGCGGGGTGCTTTCCAGCAGTACTTCTATCGTTTGTCTACTACGGCAATAGCGACTGGAAACGGAGGTAAAATAAAAGGGTGAAATGGAAAATCAAAATCAAGTCATAACCGAGTGTTCAAAGCCAGCGAAGAATAAAGAGCCAAGGAGTTGAAGTAAACAACTGCAAGAACGTGAGCCAAACAAACCCAAAGTAACACCCTCACATTTTGGAGGCCTGTCAAATTTTTTTCGCCATATATAGGACTTAAGCCCCCAACATTTCCCCTTTATTATCTTGTTTTGTTGGCTTTGTTGGCGTGCTTCGTTATTTGTCTTGGAGCGCATCAGGAATGATCAGTGGTAGGAGGCTTGCCATTTATTAGTAATGACATCGCAATTTTCCGACACAAAGTCAATACAGATTTGGGCTGAGAGCTGTCCAGTTTCCGATGGAAGGCTAATTCTCTCGTCGCACTCGGCAGGTTTTGATCCCTTTAGTTCGTCATTGTGGTTGTGAATCACACTAATTAGTGGATATATCGTCTTTTTTCTTATTTCCCGATAAAGTGAAACTTCTGCAACATTTTAATTAATGTGTTATTTTCTCGCCATCGTTCCAGAATAGGAAGAGGCGGGCGTGGGGGGGTTCTAGTCTCGACTTCATTGTTTCCAAATCGTATGCGGGTTCATCAAAATCATATGTTCAAGCATGGACCGTTTTCGCTTGTTTTTTTTTTTTGTTTTTTTTTGGGGGGGGGGGGGGGTAAAAATGCTTGCGATTTGAAAAGCGCAACTCATAGGCCCCATCAGATCAGGTTTAATACAAACGTTGTAAAGGGCGTAAGCTTTGCTTTAGACAAGCCTCTTCTAAAGTTTGCAACGTTCATGAAGTTCATGAAGTTCATGAAGTTTGCAACGTTCATGCCGAATATTGTTTCGTGACCTGGTTACCTTGCACAGAATAAAAACAGGATTTTCTGTAAAGTTTTTCACTAAAGTTCACTAAAGTTTTTACAAAATGAACTAAGTTTATATAGTAATGTTTGTTATATTACGAGTTCAGTACACAAATCAAACAAAAAAGTATCTCACTGTACACTAGCACATTTTCAGTGGTAGTTTGCAGCCACCTTTCTCAGGCATGAAACTGTGAGTCCTACGCTCTAACGAACTTCAAGGTACCAACGCCATGTTAACAGTGTTTTCTAGTAATGTTATAGTTTTTTAGTTTTCTAGTAACATATAATTTCGCATGGCCGTACCATACGCGAGGGTCAGTACGCGGAGAGAGCTGTCATTGTGACAGCCAATCATAACGAAGCATGTCGTGACATGTTTGGCATAGACACCAAACAACACCATACATAAAGCCAGGAAGGAGCCTACCAAGGCAGCCTACAAGCCAGCATCAAAGGCGAATCCTGTTTAAATATTTTCGCACCACCAATTACAGGTTCTGTTCTTACTCATCGTTTAGTAAATTTGTTAAAAGCACGTCGGTGTGCTTGGGTGGAGGCAACATCAACCAAGAACGCCAAACATCACCAACGCAAACACCAACGCAAAGTCAGCTGAGACAAAGCTTGATGAATGCTTCCGCTGGTTGTGACAATGTGATCATAAACGGGGCAGTGTGAAAACATGGCTTTCTACTGGACCACAGGAACAGCTAGTTTATAGTAAACTTTAACTGTGCATGTCCAGTCTGGACTCATCATCTTGTTAAGGACATTGACCACATTGAGTCTGTGCAATGCTTGTTCAACAAATTTTTGCCAGGCCTCTCCGTGATGAGCTATACCAAACAACTTAGTATTTTGGGAGTTTACTCCCTCAAGCTTCGCC
Source organism: Lithobius niger (assembly GCA_023313725.1). Classification (NCBI taxonomy): domain Eukaryota; kingdom Metazoa; phylum Arthropoda; class Chilopoda; order Lithobiomorpha; family Lithobiidae; genus Lithobius; species Lithobius niger. The sequence goes on from JAHWFP010008917.1 coordinate 39,409, forward strand.
GATTAAAATATGTCTTGACTGATGAAGTTCCATTTGACTGATGAACTTTAATTACGGTCGTTTCTTCTCTATTCGCACCTCATCTAAAACTAGAGGTTATTCCAGTCCCTTTCACATGATTGTCGAACATTTTTCTTTTCAAACTGCATAATGAGTGTGTGGAATGCGCTCTGCCTTGTGAGGTGGTATTGGTTTCCTTATTGGGTATTTTAAAAAAGAAATTGGCCGAACAAAGGACGAAACTATCCAAATACGTTAGATGGAACTAACCAAACTCTGACCATAACTTTTCTGGTTGGGTGTTAGTGGTCTCTGGGGCCCTTTCTTGACCTGTTGTTTTTCCAGCGATGTTCCTGCAGCTGGCAGTGCTGTAGTACTTTGGCATAACAAAAATTTTAAAACGTTGCTTTTAAAATAGATTTAAAGAAACGAAAGCAGTAAATAACAGCTCTATCGTGTTCCCTCGTTTATTACTGGATTCTATTGTGCAGTTAAATAAATACAGATTCAAACCTATTTACGTTGCCTTTTGGACTTACATGTCAGACTGCCTGAGTGGGGAATCGAACCCACGACCTTTGAAACCAAAGACCGAGGTCCTACCGCTGAGCCATTCTGACACGGCCAAAAGGAAATGTCCATAGGCAGCATTTAACACGTGCATATCTACATGTAAACGTACTTTCCAATCGCCACTTAGCCACTGGAGGGACGCTTGTTTGCCGCGCCACACTCCAAGTGTAACGAATGGCACACTTAAACGAAAAATAAGGTTTAAAGACGGAAAGTCAAAGGCTCAATAAGCGTTAAATAAATACAGATGCAAGCCTACTTACGTTTAAGTGTTCCATTCGTTTCATTAGGAGTTCGGCACGGCAAATAAGCATTCCTCCAGTGGCTCTTGGAAAGTTTAAGTATATATGTATATGCACGTGTTAAATGCTGCTTGTGGACGTTTCCTTTTGGCCGTGTCAGTATGGTGTAGCGGTAGGACCTCGGCCATTGGCTTCAAAGATCGTGGGTTCGATTCCCCGCTCAGGCAGCCTGACGTATAACTCCAAAAGGCAACGTAAGTAGGTTTGCATCTGTATTTATTTAGCTCTTGTTGAGTCTTGGCTTTCCGTATTTAACTTGGCCGTATCTTTATGGTAAATATTTAAACTTACAGTGAACTTTATTATTATTTTTACTTCACTAGCACCTGGCAGTGTTTGTAAAGTAGGTATCGGGTATGCATGCAGTAAGGTGGTCGGCCTGATCGTTAGTGCAGCTAGACTATCTCATGTGCTAGAGGTCCCAAGTTCAGAACAGAAAAGCCCTGCGATGCCTCGTGCTCATGTCAGTTGTGGCATGTAGGACATCCGAGGAATTTCTGATTGGAATTACCTAGAAAACTTATCTCTCTGCTTCTGGCTACTGCTGGCAGCACGTCAAACCTCCAAAGTAGCATTACAGTATTTTACAGTCAGACTGACAGCTGACAGCACTGATGCCAATTATTGACTGTGAAAGTGGGCAAGTTAAGATTTTGCACGCTAAAGTAACAACTAACTTGCCACTTCTTGGACAAGTTTTTCCTCTGAATGATGCAGTTGCGGATCCCGGGAATGGAGGATTAGAGAATGATTAAAACAAAATTGTAAAGCAGAAGCGCTGACTTAGTGGCCACAAGAAACATGTGAAGAAAGGTGAAAAAAATAAAGTGGTGATATCTGCACAAAACAACCTTGTTAAGGAGTTCCACCAAACTTCCTCTGTGTTTTAAATGCCTGCTACCTTTTTTTTTTTTATATTTGAAGCTTTGTCAGTGGAAATTAGGAGTTTGATATCACCCCTTTAAATGGCAAAAGATTAGTATCGGGCGAATAAATTTTATTTAGGGTAAATTACAGATCCTGTTTTTGAAAATTTTGGGGAAGAAGCCGTTTTGTTATCGACCATTATATCGATGTTTCCGTTTACGAACGATTATCCTCGCCCTCTTTATTGAGCAATTGCTTGAATAGCTGAAACGTGTTGTGAGGTGAAGTGTGCGCTGCAGGAGAAGAACAATCGATGCGACTGCTTCATCCCAAAAAGCAAGTGAACGCGCGCACACCACAAACCGCTGTGAACTGCTCGTTGGATGTAGCCCATGTTTGCTCCTAGGTTGTGATCTTCTCTGATATGCCACGTTTCAGAAAGGGAGTGTTGAAGAGCTTTTTGAAGGTATCATTACTAAAGATTTATTAATCTTGCGGGGTTTGTTCATGAATTTTCGATATTGTTCTCATTGTGGATCGAAGGCAATGAATGGGCCCGACTCCTTCCACGAACGTCATGGCCATGCTTGCTCGTGAGCGGCATGGCATTCCTTGCCGTGGGTGTGTTGATTCGGTGGATGGATCTGTAACTTGTGCCGCATTTAAATAATTGATGTGACCTAACGTAAGCTTTTGTGGTTGTACATAGACAGCGAATTGAGAATGCTCGTTTGTTTTATGCGTTTGAATTGGCGAAAACTGCCATGTATTCAGCTCCTTTTCGCTTTTTATTGGAATTAACGATCCAAGTGGGGATCAAATGTTGGCAAGCGTGCGTGTTTTTGCTTTTTGGAAACCAAATCGGCGCGGTGTCGCTTTGATTGCTTGAGTGACGTGCAATTGTAACCAGTAACTTTAAGAAATGAAGCTTGTTGTTGTATATAGGCATTTTCGTTGGTGTGTTAACAATCTTGAAACTCCCATTTGACTTTACACGTCTTTCGTTAGGTGTTCGTAGGGAAGTAATTATTAGTCGGCTTGGTTGTTTATGTCGCCAACCTATCGCTTCTCTGCAGTGCTCTGCCACAGCTTTATTGCGAGAATGAGGTGGTACACGGATGCTGCGACAGAGATCTTGACGCGGCAGAGTTGTGGCGCCTGGTTGTAAATGCCTGCAGGTCACGTGTTATTGGCGTGAATGTCACTTCGCTTCCGCGATAAGGTCCTTTCAACTAAAGGTTAAAGGTTTTACAATTTTAAGTTAACTTGGCAGGTGGCATCTGTAATTGATTCCAGTGCACAGTTGCGTTCCCTTCCCCGTGGGGTTCACATTAAAAATAAATGTTGCTTTTACGTTGTGTTGCTACCAAATGGCACGAACCGAGTGTACTACAGGGTTTACGTTTCGTACGTCATAAATATTGTAGTATACTGTTACGTATTTTGTGATTGTTCGAATCTTGTACGTTAAATGTTAATTGTGGGCAGGTGTATTGCAAAACAAGAGTGCCTTTCAGACGGATATGTTTTACATTGTAGAAAAAAGTATTTCCAGTCATTTTGAGTGTAAAGAGGTGTACAACTGTTGTAAAATGCTATTGGCCTGTGAAATAAATACAAATGCTGTAAAGTATAAGTTTGCTGTTAAAACAAAGTTTTTTAATTGTCGAAATTACTGTTCTCTGCCTTTTTAACTGTAAAAATGTAACTAAAAATGTAGGAACAGTGCTACCAATTGCATGAAAATACAGTAAAGTTTACTGTAGATTAAAAATATACCGCCGTGTATAGTTTGAAAACGTTTCATCGCTGTAAAATGTTTTAGGGCCCTTATTTTCAAAATACTATATTTTTCGTAATATGCATAAAAAACCAAGTTTTTTTTATTAACTGATAAAAAAAAAACCTTATTACGTGAACAATTGGAGGTTGCTCCTGACCTAGTTCCTTTAGCTCCCTCAGTTACAGGGATCGGCCGATATGAGTTTTTACCGATCTAATCCGATATCGATGAAGGGTAAACCGATCTGTTCGTACACTGATGTCGGTGCCGATGCCGATGCCGATGCCGGTATTAAAAGAAGACTAAAAATTTAATTTCCATACAAATGCAACTTTTTCTGACCATATTTCCTATTCAGTTTAAAAAAAAAATATTATGATAAATTAAGAGGTTCAATAAAAACTCACGTTTTAATTTTCCTGTCACTCGGGCTAAGTTTTTTATAAACACACAATATAAAGCCAAAATTGTTACATCATAATGTGCAGTACAGTGGCGTATAGCTACAGGGTGGCAAGGGTGGCAGAATGCAGCCCCCCCCCCCGGAAGAAAACAATTATTTAAATAAAAAAAATGCTTTAAATTGCCTTTGTAAACACGGCATTTGTCATCATTCATTATGTGTTGTGTTCTTCGTACAGCACATTAGTTATTTGATTTGAATGTATATAAACTGCATAAAATAATATGGTGGCCTAAAAATCGCAAGAGCTAAAAAATTTGTAAATCCAAATTTGTTTTCCTAGTTTTATTTTCAAAAAAGTGAAACTGGGACCATTTGACTGGAAAACGATAAAAATGGTCCCTATTTTCAATATACGGTAACAACAGAAAATCAGAAAAAAATGTTGACTTTGAATTTTTCCAGCTCGTGTCTTTTTGTATAGTAAGGAGAGGGGGGAGGGGCAAGGGCTAATTTGCCACCGGCCCCGCCTAACGTAGCTACACCACTGGTACAGTATAACAAACGCCTTTTTATACTACTTTATACCAGCAAAAGAAAGTTTTTTTGCTTTCATGGTTCTTAAATATAATAGACTTTCCAGAAAATAATGTTAGTTAGTCAAGTTCAAAATTTTCAAATTCTGTGCAGCATTATGAGCATTTTTACTCTTATTCTTACCAATGGCTTCAGTACATTCAACTTCTTAAGTTACGTTTTAAGTTGGTGCAACATTTTCATTCCAAAATGAGCAAATGGTTTTGCTTTTGCTACGTTTGGTGTCAAATTTGCAGGGAAGACTGTTTGGTTTCTTGGAGTAATGAATATCTTTATTGGAAACCTTACAGTGGGCCGATACCGATATGGAAAAAATAACGATAATACCAATATCGATGTCAATATCGGAATATCCCTACTCAGTTACACAAGGCTACTGAACTTCAAAAAAGAGGTGATGTCAAAGTTGGGTTTATTAACCAGGAATGTAGAAATCTATACCCACGAATCGTAGCTATAGAATAAGGTTTTTCATACGGTATTTGGTAGTAAATTTTGAAGTAGATATTCAAGATATTAACTTCACCGAGGTTCGGAATTATATTTAATGAGATATCGTATGTAAAGGTTTAAATAAGTCCAACAACTGGTTAAAAAGCTAACAGGGAAACATGCACAGGAAACATGTTCGAAAATCAGTAAAGTTAGGCAAGGTAGTTTGACGTTATAACTGCAGAAAAAAAGTATGTACACCAGTTGCGGGGTTGGAACCGGCATTCACTTGGTTTAGAGCTAAGTTGCTGACCACTGGGCAGTGCTTTCTCGGGGTCCCTGGGGGCCCCTCAGAGCTCACGATGGGCCTAGAGACTTACGTCCCCCCCCCCCTCCATAACTTAAAGAGGTTAAAGCGTTATAGTAACAATTCAAATAAAATTCTAAGATTGGTTCCTGGCAAGATGTTCAACAGTTTAGCATTGCTTAAAATTTGTGTCGGTGCCATGCATTCCATCTATACTTGTTTTGCTGATTTTTGGTGTTTTTTTTATTTTTATTTTTTTTATACCATTTTGTATGTGGGTGTGAACCTTTCTAAATTGTAATGTGGAGGAAAAAAGAAATGCCAACAATTTGTCTTCAAAGCACAGTATTTTGCACGACCGGTCACTAAAGCGGTGTCCTTTCACCCACTGGCGTGAACAATTTTTAAACCAACAACAACCCTTTTTTGGAATTTTTATGACATTCAGAGTGCAGATCGGGCTCGACCTAGAAGCCTTGGGTTTGTTAGCTGTATTGGAAGTAGAACCGCCCAACAGCATCAGGTAGCGTATGGATAAAACAAGTTTGAGACAAGTCTGGCATTCTGTTTGCTGTTTTGTTCTTGTTTGTGCTTACTTGCTGCATATTATTTCTTTGATGTTTTGTTGCTGCATATTATCTATGATGTTGATGTTTTGTTGCTGCTTTTGTTTCTGTATTGCTTACTTGTTTATTCTTGTTTTCGAACTTGTTTACAGAACCCTCAAGACGACACATGTCTTAAAAGAGCAAGTTGGACAATTTTCGTTGTGTATCTTTTGGCCTGACTTTACATTCCTAAGCGCAAAAGAAAATATCAGTGGAGCCCATTTCCCCTTCCCCAGTGGCTAAGAAGAATCTCCCGCTCCCCCCAACAACAAAAAAATGTAAATAAATCTCCCTCCCTAATTGTGTAGATTGTGTTATTTATTGCAGTAACTCTTAGCTGGGGGAGGGGGGGGGGTTAATTAAGGGGTGGTGCCCCCTAAAGTTAGAGAAAATTTAGATTTGATCGCTCTATAGGGAGGGATATATTTAAAGCCTAAAAAAACTATAAACAAAAACACTTTTTGTACGAAATAAATCCCTTTCCTCAATGTAACAATATTTTTCCACACCCCCCCCCCCCCCTCCTCCCAAAATGCCAGTGAGGAACCCCTCTGGGCACCACTGGGACGAGTGATAGCCATTGCTTGAGCATTTTATACAATTTGAACACTTTTTCGACAGTTACATATCTTCGATTTTTCTGCCAGTAGGTGGTGCTGAATCGTCTGTCTGCAATGCTACTTTTTTCGCAGGGTTGGAAAAAAACTAATTTTTGTCTTCGGAAAAAAACATCAAGAAAGCCAGATTTATTTGATTAAAGTCACGTATTTTAAACTGTAAGTCGATTATTTTTTAAATAATAAATGCTAATGAGTAATAGTTTTCACTGTACCAAAGTATGGAATTGAAACAATATCTTCAAAACAATACCTCTCTTCTATTGCAGTCAATGTACTGTCAAACGAGAACATGGTCTGCAGTATGTGTGATGTTCGGACAGCAACCAGGAGTTCGATCAAAACACACAATTGTGACAAGTTTTTCTATTGGTAATAAATACTTCCAAGTGACTTTTAACTTGACAACTTCAGTAGCTCGAAATCATTATCTATTCTACTGCATTAAATATTGCCTTAAGTACTGCATTATGAATGTAGGTAAAGCTACTTAATCAATAGTTTCGTGATTGGTAGCAGTTAAGGCAGTCACTAATTTTTCGGTTCTAGGCATGTTACAGGTTGTAACAGAACTGTAACACAGTGCTGAATTACTTGGCACACAGAAATGCAAATTAAGTAATTTAAGCCACCTTAAAAGTTGGTTTCACAGGTAACTTTTAAAGCAAGGATCTTTTTGTTGTTGATTTGTATTTAATTTAATCAATGTTTTAAATGTGACAACCGTGAAAATTTTGAGGTGGTCTACTTGTTTTTCACTCAACTACTTACATTCATCGTCAAACTGCATACACAAACCCTAACTTCGGCACCAACACAGAAACAAACACTGTACCTTGGCTGTGTTTGTACTGACATTTTGGTTTGCGTATCCAGTTGAAGATGAATGTAAGTATCAGCCCACCCTGTTCATTTGTACTAAATAACGATATTGCCTCGTGAGATATAGCCTACTAAAATAAGTATATTTTTATCCTTGCGATGTCAAAGGTTTATTCGTTTAAGGAGACAAGTTATAAAAACGAAAACGACAGGTGATTCTGAATGCACCTTCTGTTGACAGAAAACTCGAATAAAATTGCAATGGTTGTAAACTAGGGCCAAGAGTTGATATATACACAAACAAAAATTGTCGAAATTGTCCCTTAATTTTCTTATCAGTTTTTCTTTTAATTTCCATGGCTATATCTTCTTGCAGCTCATTCCCAAAACTTTGGCAGTAGATTTGCTAATGTGTTCACTGCCCCCTGCCATGCTTGGTGATCAGTTTTGCCAGGAACGTGCGGTTAGTAAGGATTAAAAAAAAAACTTTATAAAAACAAAGTAAATAATCGTTGATCTTGTGTGTTGTGCATGTGTTGTCTGGCATGCTGCAACGAACCTGTTTGAAACTAACTTTAAATTTAGATCTGTGTCTGTATTAGTGATAATGAAAACCTGCAACGTTTAGGAACCTTGAATTCTGTGTAACTGGCAGGGAAAAAATCAGAAAATTTACGTATATTTGCTTAAAAAATGATAATAAAAGTTAAAACGCACGTTAGATAAATTATTAATGCACGGTGCTACGGGAACCAGCTTTACAGATATGGCGTTAGAGAGAAGGCTCTCCATCTGTCCCAAAATAGAGATTGTAGATAAGATAAGCCTTCCCGCCCCGAAGTGACGTCATAACTAATTAGATATGCATGACTTGCCTTACTAATAAGGATGAGCCGCCCCCCCCCCCCCAATGTCATCACTGACTTCCGGTGACCGTGTTGAATCTCTGAAGACATCTTGAACCTCGGTATCCGTCTTGAATCTCGCTGGTCATCTCAGTGGCCATCTTGATTCTTGCTGCAGGTCATTTCAGCTCAGCAGCCATCCTGAATCTCGACAGCCATCTTAAATCTCATTGGTTTTCTCGGTAGCCATCTTGAATCTCGCTGGCCATCTTGAATCAACGGTCCTGCCAACTCCCTTAGAATATAAATAGTTTTCTCTTTCGAGAAATTTTAGTATTTTGACATTACTGCCAGCACCGTCGATTCTTATTTCGGCTTTTGGTGTTGTAGCCGTGAGTGGCTGGTTGGCTGGGGTTTTGTAGCTTGCCCTGATTTTTCTTCACGAGTTCACTCAACTCTTCTACATTCTTGCTGGAAGGAGCATCATACTAGTGTGCCTGTGGAAGTCAAGACAGTTTTGAAGTTCTTGCTATTCCTGAGGAAGGATTGGCAGTTGTTATTACGGAGGGTTGCTGAATAGGCTCGCTGACCCTTTTGAGGTAAGTAAGGCTCGCCTTGGACTGCAGGCTGTTTTGATTTTTTGTCGCTCGTTTGGAGTTTAGAGGTGTTATTGCTCCATCTCATTTCTAGGTCTCTGTGGAAACCCATGCAAGCTTAATAAATTTTGACTTCGCTTGTTGAAGGTGTGGCCAAGCCGTGGCGCGGTCAGAGGACGTATTCATCAGATGCACCATTTCGTAGAGAGCAATGTCGTTTAACTGAGAAGTTGGATAACCCGAGTCATATAAAAATCTCGATCAGCCATGGTGCGGTTAGACGACTTATTTGTCAGACGCACCATTTCGTAGAGAGCAAATGTCCTTGAACTGCGGAGTTGAATGGCCTGAGTCGTATGTGATATCTTGATCAGTAGCTGTTCGTTTTCGAAAGGGTTGAAAGTGCTATCTTCCACTGTTCGTCCTGATAATTTCCACATCCAGCATGGGTAAGGATCCTTCACTACTAGTGTGAAGGCCAGGTCAGTGTGGCATTTGTTGAGTTCACTCAGAAGGTATCCTACTCACTTTTCTTTTGAATGGAAAGCACATCACCAATAAATGTTGTCCAAAGTTTGTGTGGATTATAGTACAGTAAGTTTTGGAGAAATACCCATACAGGCGGAATTGTATGGACATTTTTTTCTATATTACAGCTACAAACATCAAAAACCTTCCTCTCCCATTAAATTTGCAGTCTTAACCATTGCACTCTCTAGTTAAATGTGTTTCACGTTATTCAAAACCTTCGTAGACTTGAATTGTCACCTTTTCCCCATACAACACGTGTTAGTGGTTATGTCGGCCCATTGGGTCCATTTTCGGTCAAAGTGGATCACCAGGTCAAAAAAAATGACCCATACCAACTCTGACATGGGTCATGCGATAAAAAAGTTATGTCTGCCACACAGTCGTATTGATGTAGTGGCCAGGACTCCAGTAGTGGTTGGTTTATGGCAGGTTCCTAGACGTTTAATTATTAAATGCCCTGTCTATTTAAATAGATTATTTGCAGCATTTGCATCTGACCTGTTCCCTTTTGCTTTGTTGCACATAAACAGACTTCAATATTTAATGTCATCTATGCCGTTTTGAAGTTTAAAATCGTTGATGCAATTACGTAGTTTCGCGGCCTGAGTTTCTTGTGGCATGAGAGAGAGGCGGGAGGCGTGGATAATTTATTCATGTCCGTCTAAGCGTTAATAAAGGCAATCTGACTTTAAACGAATTGAGAGCGTGTGGCTGGCATGGATTCAAAACCAGCATGGATATTTCATGCAATGGGAGAGCTTGGAACGGGACCACAGTCGGGCAGTGTGTGTGTGTTTCTGTCACAGCGACAGCGTATAAATATTTTGCTTAGCTGTAGACAAAAAAAAATTGACACAAAAAACAAAGTTTTGTTTGTTGTAGAATTACGTTACTCAGCTTTTGGTTACTATTGTGTTTTAAAATTATGACTCCATGCTCGACAGTCGCTCTCCACGCAGGAAGAAATTAATTTGCCCATTAACTGCCCCACGTGACTCGTTAAATGTGTGAACTGTCAGCTGAGATATCAAGGGATTTATGAAAGCTTTTCATGTGGTGCATCAGCTTCACAAAAGGGTTTTGGTGTAAAACAGCAATTCGGTTCATTAATTTAATTAATAAGAATATAAATCATTATCTTGCTGAATTTGTATTAGAATAATTTATTTGAAATTGCTTATGCTAGCCTGCCTCGCAGTGCAGAAGGCCTATGAACTTGTGCTGAATGCAGTCTAAAATTACAGCTGCAGAAAAGCTGAAAATTTGTAGCAATGTCGACGTGCATGCAATATCGCATGACTACTTACTTTAGTCTTGTATACTGACATTTGTGTGTTCCTTATTTTTACTGTCAGTACACAAGTACTAACCAGTAAACCTTAACGAAGTAAGTAAGTTATATACTAGATTATCGGAATGTATATTAAAAAGTGTACTGTCTCAGTTTGCTGAGAAGTTAGTTTCTGTGCAGAGTAAAAAATGTGCGTCTTAATTTATTAAATTCAAAATTTGAAGCTTAGCATATATGGACACTATATACTTGGGTGGAGATGATGAAATTGTTAAAACATTAATCTTTGTATTAACTTTTGCATTCAACTGCTGACGGCAAAGGAAATAAGTTTAAAGTCAAGTTTGAATTGTTAAGACGTGAAGTAAGACTAAGTTTTAAGCGTTGATTAATGGGGAAGACGGCACCATTTGGGGTTACCATTTCTGATAAATATATTCAATTCTAGAATATACAACAATTAAAACTTGTTTCCAAATAGTAAAGCTCATTTATTTCTTGTTAAGGTATGTGACGTGTAGTTGTGGTGGGCCATTTTACGATATTCGGTATTCATTGGTGCTGGTATAGCTAACATGCAATGGAGGCTTGCTTTTTTTCCAATTATTATTTTTGATGGGGGGGGGGGGGGACGCTAGACGGTACATCGCATGTACAGTATTGGACATTGAATTTTGATCTCTACAAATGTTATACTGAATGCGGATTAATCGTTCCTGGTAGATGGCCAATGTTTGTGCAAAGATCTTTCCATTGTTGAAATAGAAGGCAACGTTGCATTATTGGAGCACTTTTCTAAACTAAAGATAGTTCGAATGAGTGAAGTTTCTTACGTAAAATGCTAAATCGTAACAATGGAGTTTTCGTCCAGGACAAATCACTGCATCAATGCTTGTGTGGCTAAGAAGTGTTCAAATTTCATTGTCCAATACTGCCATAATCGAAATTTTAGGTGTGGCCTACCCTTAAACAATGGTTACCAGAATTTAAACAATGGTCAGTTGTTGCAATCCTTTGGTTATTGAAGATTAATCACGGCTGCAACAAGAGTGGTAGGAATTTGTTTTGTGCCACGTCCTTTAGGCATCCATCCTGCAATTTTTGTTTGTCCATTTTTGGTTTCCCGTCCTGTTTAGTTTTGTTATTCTTAAAACTGTACGTCATTAACACGGCCAGTAAGCAGTGCTTATTAGAGTTAGTTTGTACACGAGAGTTTTCAGAAAAAAAGGTTATCTGTAGTGGGTGGCCTCAAAATTGAGCAGTCGACATAGTTGAACGAGTTATTTATTTTCTCAACGCATGCTTCGAAGAGCCAGTGGAATTATTTCAAATTGTTTTCGCTGACTGTTTGCTGTGAATACTACAACTACCAGCAACAATGCAGAATCAAATTGGCCTAAGAGTCAACTACGAATCGAGTTGAGCTAATCTAGACACACGCTAGTTTTGTTGCCGCCAAGAATAGACATGGGACAATGCAGGGACTTGATTATGTCTTTGTAATGCTCCTTTTTTTTTTACAAACAAATTGGACGGAGAATGGCCATGCATGTGATAAATCAGACCGTATATACCAAGGACAATAAAAAGGAAGTGATGAAAAGCAAACAAATTACTGATAAAAAAAAAAGCATTAGAGCTTGTGTCCCCATGTAATGGAACGCACAGCTGTGAAGGTACACAAATAAACGTATTAGAGTTCACTCTTAACGAAACTAACTATAATTTGAACTCCAACTCCAGGGACAATGATTGGGACATAGCAACCACCATTCACATACATACATGTAAATTATACACCACTAATCAAACAACAAAACTCGTGGATATTTCGCACATTAAAATACACAAAACACAAGCATGCAGGAGAACTAAAACTTAAACCCACAACATGCCAACGCCACAAACAGCAAAACGCCTACAAATTTGAAAAATTAAAATTACATACGGAACATAAAACAGCACATACACGAAAGAATTAAAATAGAAATCGACAAACACAGACAAAACATACCCCTTAAAAAGAAAGAGTTAAAACCAATACTTGCTCCTCAAATTATAGTTCGTTTCCTTCGAGAAACTCTTAATCAGATTTTTATTTGTGTACCTTTACACTTTACTGCTGCGATTTCCATGGGAATACGAGCTCTAAATTGATTTCGTCCACACCTAGCGTGACTTTTTTTTAGGTTCAGTCCAGTTTTATTTGAAGAGAAGCGCGCGTATTTGCAAGCTTTATTTGTTTGCAACTGCTTCTAACTGCTTCACTTTCAAAACAAACTTTTTTATGGTAAACGTTTAACAAAGTAGAACATTTATTGGAACTGTGACAAGAAGATAAAAGTTGGAATCAATAAATCTTCCTAACCAGTGGGACTTAGTTCAGAAATGTATGGTAACGAGTGTGAACAGGTGTTGAAGATGGCAGAATGTGATTAATGCATGTTGATCAGTTTGTGCCTGTTTAATGAGGATTGTTAACAATTTCTAACAATTTTTAAGGGTTGACGAAGTTGCAATTGACAAACTATTTCTAGTAATGTACCAGTGTGGTGACGATTATAACACAGAGTTCATTTCATAGATTTTAATGATTGATATTTAATTGGAGAACGCCCTGTCCCCAATGTGATTGATCGATTTATAATAATGGTGTTTGTATCACTAATCGCTAACACGGTGCATGGACAATTGGACATGCCTTAACCTGCTTTTGTTTGTCGATAAAATGGGATGCCACGAGATGTTCGCTAAAAATATGTCAGTGTTCTGCCAAACTTTGGTCACTGTTGTAGTAGGTAAGGTATTGACGCCCGTTATTGGTAGCTTTCAAAAATCTTTTAGTGTTGGGTCCCAAACTGAGTTTTGAATGCTGAAAACGGTAAATCTAATGAAGGAAACATATTTGATTGCATTTGAAAATAGTTAGTCCTCAATTCTGTTGTGGGAACAGCCTTAACTGCAAGATCATTCTTTGTTAAGATTGTAGTTACTTTTTCTTTCGAGATTGGGGCTGTTTTCAGATGGGCGTCCAAACATGGTGGTTAGAGTATTTACGTGCTGTTTTCGGCAGTAATCTTGGGCTAACCACAAATTCCTCTAATTGTGGCCAAATATTTTACGCAGGAAAAAACGTAAAACAGCAATTTAAAAGTAGCAATTTTATTAATGAGGAAGGGCAAAACTATCTTCTCCAAAATGGTTGTCTTCGACTGTGTTGATCACTGTTTGGCAGTGTTTTAGAGCCGACTCCAATAATTTGGCCAATGTTCTAATTTTACTTTTTACCCACTTTCGCCAACATTTTTACTTTATTCTGTGGTGATAAACAGTTATGAAATAATGTCTTCTCAAAGAGCTACAATCCTTATTGCAAAGTTTAATAAGATGGATTTGAATAAGATGTCAGTAGACACGCACCGATTTAGTGTACATATATTTTCTCTTGAAAAAAGGTGTGTGTGTGTGTGTGTGTGTGTGTGTGTGTGTGTGTGTGTGCAGCATTTTGAAATGACTTCTAATAGTTTGTAACACGTGCGCAGTGTTGTTTTTATGAAGCAATGACTGTAGATTGAGTTGGCAAGGTAAAATATGACAAGGAACTCCAGGGTTGATTTTTTTTTTCATTTTCTTTTTGCTGGCAGCAGTTTGATGTAATTTTGCTAGTCTTAAAATTCGTCGTAAAAAGATTTGTACAAATCGTGTATGTCTATCTGTATTGTTAAACATGTGAAGATCCACAATTTTCAAAGTTAGGCGCAAACAACCTAGCGTTTTTCACGAATTTCTGTTGCCTAGCATTGTTTTAGTGTTGCACTTTATTTTGACTAGCGTTCACCTTTCATACTTGAATCGAAAATGTTTTTGGTAACCTACTATTTTAAGATACAAGTAATGGTGGTTTCAACAATTTAGGGTAAAATAAGTGCAAATATTATGGCTCTTGTCAGGTTTATTTTCCCTAGTTAAGGAATTGCCTTGGTTTCAGGAGGCCTCCGCGCTACGTCACCGCCACGCAACGTTACGACAACATGCATTCTATGAAGTGGCCATTCATCTCCGGGAAGGTCACAGCCTGGTAGCCAAGGATTCGTGTGGTGCGTATCCCATTCTATTAAATATTCTGTTAGTTTAAGTCTTGCAGACAGGGATAAAAAAAAAACTGTTTCTTAGCTGTGGTCTCAAGCTCCTTTTAGAATGAGTCAGTGCAGTTGGAATTTCGTAATGTAGAACTCTACAAGAAGTATCATGACGTCTTAATTTGTTGATGAGAATGCATTTAATACATTTTTTGAGAAGCCGTAGCTCTAAAAGTAAACTGTGATTTGACATTCGGTACTGGGATATCTTGGTTGTATAGAATGCAATGAAGGAATGGTTATAATTTTTAAAAGTGAGGAAATTTTAATGTAAAATTGTTAAAAGTCACGAATTTGAGGTTAAATGGTTAATTATTAGAAAATTATTTTTAAAATGCAGTTAAAAATTCAATTGTGTAAATGCACAATGACAGTCTCCGAGCCACTAATTTGTTCCTTTTGAGGAAATCACCATTACAAGGGGAAGTGTGCACTTACGGTATGGAAAAAATGCCCCGAATATTGATAGAAATTCCAGAGATTTTAGGGTTTATCTAAGTTGGAAAGTTCACCTTAGTTAAACTCTGTGTTTGTGTCATTTGAACCAAACTGTAATATAGTGACATAATGTTCGTCCTCTGTACGCAAATCTTGATCTGCTCTAAAGAAGTTATACATAATGGCTTCAGTGCGTTTGGTTATGGATATACGTCTCAGGATAGTCATGCAAAACTGAGAATTTCAAGTAAAATATTCAAAGCAAAAGATACGATTCCAGGATTATTATGGAAAAACTCGTACGCAAGAAATTGCATCAGTGTCACTTCAGCGTTATCTGGTGTTCGTGAAATTCTTAAAATGAGCAGCAGGCTAAGGACTATTTTTTTTACTTTTCTACTAAAATACTTACCTTTCTTTTATGCTAATTTTATTAGAATTAGCTCCTCTGCCCTATCAATCTGTAAGCAGCCACCAAGGGCATAACTGATTAGAAAACCACAAGTGCAACCCCTGTGCCCTCTACTCTTGGTTGACTAAAAGCAAGTGTGTTGAACGTGTTGATATAGGTGGTTTTCTGACCCTCGACCTTTTAAATCTACCGCTCAGCCATACTAACAAAGCTAGTTATATCCACTTTAGTATGACCGAGCAGATATTACTTAGGCCTTTGGTCTCTTCGGTCAAGGGTTCAATTCCCCAGTCGGGCAATCTGACATTTTAGTTCAAACGGCCACGAATGTAGTTTTGCATCTGTTATTTATCATTAACCAAGCTCGGTTGAGTGTAATTGCCATAAAATGACATTAAACAAATATGGTTTATCATGTGATACCACATCAATGATTTGACGCAGGATAGCTCGTGATAGTCACAGTGAGCTACCTACTATAACAGTGG
Organism: Lithobius niger; assembly: GCA_023313725.1. Classification (NCBI taxonomy): domain Eukaryota; kingdom Metazoa; phylum Arthropoda; class Chilopoda; order Lithobiomorpha; family Lithobiidae; genus Lithobius; species Lithobius niger. The sequence continues at coordinate 55,460 of JAHWFP010008917.1, forward strand.
TCAATTTTCAACTTTTGCAGAATACCTGTAAACGTGGAAATCGCTTAAAAAGAGTTTGTGCAATTCCTGCTCATTTGGTGGGATTTGCCTAGAGGCTTGATGATTATTTAACCTGGGCAAATCTTCCCAGTTCCTAGTAACCCATAAACTCCCGCTTCGGTTGGCCGAGTCTTTCAAAGGAATTTCACCAACTCCAATTTCATTTGGTACAGAGCTCAAAATGCAGAAACTTCACCTAGTTGTTACACATGTAACATGCCCATTACATGCAGAAGACTGTAGTCCTTGACTGCTCCCCAAACCAAGTACATAGCCTGTTGCTGGGTATGTAAGTTTGTTATTACATCTCACTGGCCTACACCCGGGTCAGGAGATTCCCTCCAAACCCAAACCATTGTCTGGAATGGCGTAAACACCGAGCCCAGATGACATCGGGAAGACAACTTTGGCTCTGGAGTCGAACACGTAAAACCAGACACTTCAGTCGAACACCCAAGACCAGAGGTTTGCATGGACATTAAGACCGTAGCAAGCTTTGGTGCAGATCGCTTGCCGCAGTGCCCTAGATGTCCAGCAATGGGAGAGTTGGAGTCCGACCTAGTAACCAGAATTTTGCGACCCAGTATTGTTGTGCAGTGCATGTTACACAAATCTTTGATGGTAACTCACAGCAGGTAGTAGATTCTCCACAGTTGTCGCTTTCATATTGCATTTAAGTCCAGCATAATGCTGTGGCGTTCATCGTCCACCAATTTTTTTTGGGTTGAAGCATTGTTACAGCACATCAAGAAGGCAGGTCTGCGGCCTTGCAGTGCTGGAAACACCGGTTCTCGTCAGATCCCCGAAGTTAAGCAGCATTGGGCTGGATTGATACTTGGGTGGGTGACCGCCTGGGAATCTGGCTGTTGCAGACATAGGGCCTTAGGGCTTCGGGCAGATGACCAGGAGTGGTTAACGCTCGTTAAACCCTTTAAACCCTTTAAGAAGGCAGATCAATAAAGAAAAACAGTAACAGCTGTAGTACAATTAACACTAGTAATTCTAAAGTATGTTATGTTAATCAAATTCTCATTTTTGAGCCAACCCCCATTAGACGTTGAATTTTCTACATTTTAACGTTTCTCTTTGCCAACTCGACGGGAATTGTACTTCTCCAAAACGATTATCTTGGATGCTGTTGTCGAGTACATCCATTGCCTTGGATTTTTTTTGTATTTAGAGACTTTAAAAAAATGTATTTACGCTTAAATTATATTTTTTTCTTTTTTCGGAAATTTTCCAGTCAAATAAATTTTGCTACTTTTCCGAAAAATTTTCGGAATTTCCGTGGGAATTTTTCCATTCACAACACTAAGCATGTTGCGCCTAGAATATATGGCCCTAAAAAAGTAATTCCACTGTAGAATTTATGGTCGATTATACTGAATACATCTTAGTGGTGCCATCAGATATGTAAACCTACCAGTTTCAAAAGTGCGCATCACATCCATCTGGACCGGGTTTCACTGTTAATGTAATGGCACTTAACCTACACTCCACAAAGGAAACAGCCCGTGTAATCAGACTTGTGTGTTGTGTAAGCAGTTTCCAGATTGGCAGTGCCCGATTGGCACTTTGGCTGCGCTGATCACACTTAGATAATGAGTATGGCCACACGAGCTTAAAAGCATCTCCTGTCAGAAAAGCACCAAGGGGCGGCAAAACGGAATCTGCAGGAGAGATTTAAGGTATTACTTCTAAGAATGTTAAGTGGGACCGCCAGGCATTTTCCGTTGACACAGGCTACAATTTCCTCTGTTGTTATCAGTGTTAAGGAGGGTCAACCGAAGAGCGTCAAATTAGATGAGCTGCCTTCTATGTTGGAAAAAAGCCAAGATTGTTTTTTTTTTCAAAACTTAACACGAAAAAAATATTAAAAAAATTTTAATCATTTTTGAAAGACTTTGAACAGCAATTTCACAATTTTATTATAAAAATAAATTTTTAAAAAGGCAAAATTTCGACACAGCATTCCGCAGTTTACATATGTGATACCTAAAATAAGGTAAGCAGACAAGTAGTTACATGTATTAATAAAGGCAGTAAGGTTTGACCTCGACCTCCCATGTTGAAGCCGAAATTGTTACGCTTAATATATCTGCCGTCTGTGAATGTTTTTCGATTGCAAGATTTAAAGTGTAAGCTTTGTTGGACTTGATCAACAAACATATCAAAATTCATTAAAATCCGCCAAAGCAAATGGAAGATCTGGACCTGATTTGAAACCATGAAATCCTTTTTTTGGCTTCTTGTTCTTGTTGGCACACGTTTCTACTACGCTCTCTACAGATCAAACTATTTGTCCTATAAAACTGATTCTTAGCTAATTTTTACAAGTATTGCTCTGTAGATGTGTCCTTTCCATACGGCCTTTTCTAATTGGTCAAGTTGTTTAGGAGTTAAGAGAACTCTAAACGACCAGATTCATTGTCTTACAGTATTTTAAACATTATTTTTTGCAACAATGCCAATCAGCAAACGCTAGTTGCATGACGTAGCCTGAAGATTGAAGGGTTTGTTTCCATATTGGTTTGCGAATAGGTTGTTTCGTTTGTATGTCAAAGTATCACGAATTAGAAAACAAAAACGAACTCCTTTGATGTTTATGGCAAGGTTTAACAAACATACTGTAAGGCATCACCATACCTCAAATGTATCTTTCCAGCAAACCGTAATTGATAAAGATACATAACATTAAAACAAGCTAATCCAAACTGCATGGTACGCCAAAGTAGCACGAATTAGAAAACAAAAACGAACTTGTTTGCTTAAGGTCAGGTTTAGCTGATCCGAAGTCAAAACACCAAAGAAACACAAATAAACTTTCCTGTAAGGTTTCAGAGACTCCAGTGTTGCTGATACTGTTTAGTCCATGTGAAACCTTTCTGCTTTATCCAACCATTACACACGTAAATACAATTAAGCCAGAGTTCAAATTTCAAAACTGCTCAAGCCCAAACAAAGGAAGAATAATGTACGGCTACACACTCGACTTTTTTTCAAGATTTTCAAGCACTTTTCAGGCATAGAGTTTCATTATTATTTTCTATTTCTTATTATTTTCAGGTGGTTTTTAATGACTTTCACGAATCCTGAATTACTTCTAGAACTGTGCTAGGCACACAAAGACGATTAGTTATTAAACAGTTTCCAGCGATGTCGTTTAGCCAAGTAGAATGACCAATCATTAGCTGCTCTATCCTGTGCAAAAGTAAAAATGGTAAAAACATTTGACTACAGCAGTAAGGTTTCACGTGGACTAAACAGTACAGCAACAGTGCAGTATCTGAAACCTTACAGGAAAGTTTATTTGTGTTGCTTTGCTATTTGACTTCGTATTAGTTAAACCTTACCTTAAACATCAAAAAGATCCTGTTTGTTTTCTAATACAATAAGACACATGCCAGCCCTCCAAGAATCAACCTTTTATTGCCGTAATAAACTTGTTAACTTTCTTACTTTAAACCAAAGGCCAAGGTCCTATCGGTATGCCATACTGTCATGGCCAAAAGCAAACGGGAAATTAGGGATAAACGGCACGGAAAGCTAAATAAACTCGAAAAGTGTTAATGGTAGTGTCAGTATGGCTTAGTGGTCGAATTTCAGCCTTTAGGTTCAATTCCCAGCTCAGGCAGTCTGGCATTTAAATCCAAAACGAACGTAAGTAGGTTTGTATCTGTATTTTCTTAGCCCATTTGGCTTTCCGTCCTGTTTACCCCTAATTTCAGGTTTTATTGTGTGTTGCTTTCGGTTTCACCATGGTGTGTAGTGCGCAAACAAGTGGCACTCCAGTGGCGATTGGAAAATGTATGTTTATATATATATATATATATATCTGTGTATCCTAAATGCTGCCTGTGTACTTGTCCTTTATAAACAGGCTGTGTCAAGTGTGACTTAGCGCAGTGGTTCCCAACTTTTTCTCCAGTATGCCTCCCCATTGGGACTAGCAGGCAATGGTGCTCCCCCCCCCCAAAAAAAAAAATAGCTGTGCAATTTTTTTCACCACGATGAGGCAGTGTTGCCACATGAGCACAAAATAGTCTAGAATGTTGGCTTAAAATGGCTGTAGACTGCACAAAAAATCTGTAGTTATTTAAAAATGAAATTTTCGCTTTCCTCATACAATTTAACTTCTTTTGTAATGCACAGTTACAAATTTAAAAAAAATCGTCATTGATGTTTAGGCCGCTTTTATACAACGATTCGCCTTTGCATTCTTGAAGCTAGAAAATCTTCTGAAATTCCAACATGGCGGCGATTTTAGCTTTGCCGTCTCACAACGAAAACAGTCAATAATGTGAGTTCAGAAGTGACTGGGAAATGGTTTCGTCAGTAGGAGTTCTTTGTCTTATTGTCACTGATTATAAGATTGTAGGTTATAAGTCCAGGTCACCGTTGTTACCGTGGCAACGACAGCCTTACATCGTGATTAAATTCTAGCAGCGAGAATGCACAGGCTATTCATTGCGTAAATGCGCCCGTATAGTATGGCTTCGGCAGCGGCTGGTGCCTACCCTGCAGCTGCTCCGCGCCTTCCAAGGGAGGCCCGCCTCACCGGTTGGGAAACGTGGACTTAGCGGTAGGACGTTGATTTCAAAAGTCGTAGGTTCAATTCCCCACTCTGGCATCCTGATATTTAATCTCAAAAGGCAACGTAAATACAGGTTTGCATATGTATTTACTCAAAATAATAACATTAATGCACGATGGTGATGTCGTGCTAACACATCCATGTGCTAAAAGTGTAGTCGTTATATACGGTTAATCTTAAAACCCACACATGTTGCCTATGGTCAATTTTGATAACCCACACATTTTTGATAATTTACAACTTTTCATGGGGTTTACACAACCCCGAATCCGCTGAGTGACAGCTCCACCACGTGACATAATGACCGACTTTTCATAACAACACAACGCAAATTAAACCAGCACACCCCATCACAAAACATCGTAAACAAGCACATTTGCGACTAGCGATGTTTCTCTTACCAACACGGAAAAAAAGTTGCAAGCTAAGCCTAACCCGACAAGTCCCGACAGTACAAAAACTATGCTACTGGCCTGGCACTTTGAAATTACTACACCTATGACTCAAGCAAGCCCATAGCTCTTTTTATACTGTAGTCTTATTTAAAATATTAAAGTAGAAAGAATACGGCCTTATTTTTTACAAAATTTGGTGACTGGGAGAGTTAAAAAAAAAAGATGTCTTTTCCTTGGCTCCGATTTTCCTACACGGGGAGTTTCTAAACCGGAAGTTTCCGATCAGGAATTTACATCATTCCTATGTAAAAATTCCTAAATTCATTACAATTCACAAATAAAATTTACAAATACAAATTTAAAAACTCATGAGTCCATAAGTTAGCTCGATGTCACACCTTACCATAAAACACATACTCATAAAAATAGGCGGTTAACCGACAATAATTGCTCGTTTGCTGAAATGGGTCAGTCCAATGTATTGGGGATGTAGATAGTGAGATTTCCCTATCCCGTCGGCATTGGACTGCCCTTTTCTCGCAATGGAGCAGTTATTGCCAGTTAACCGCCTATTCCTCACGGATATCTATTACTAATTTTACGTTGCTTTCCATAACGATTTTTTATTAGCTTTAAAACCAATTGTAAGTATCTTTCTTTTAAGTCACACTGCCACTCACGAAGTTTTAAAGTAAAATGTAAACGCACCAATACGTTCGTGTTGCCGGAAAGCATTTAAGTAAAAGCGAGGTAACATCTCAGTTAGCAATCTTTTGTGCTCTAACTGACACCCTCGGCGACAGTACTTGGTGCTTCAGCCAAGTTCCAGCTCTGAATGCTTATAGCCCAAGCTCCCTGGAACCAATGCTACGACATCAGACAGTAACGTCTCTGAGTCAATGCACACCTCAGGAATGCGTTGTTAGAAATGGTCAGGTTCCTGTTCAGTTTAGGAATGTACCTAGGCTCACTCACTGTCATTTCCTCCACTTCGTATCTTCTAGGCACCAACGACCTCTCGTATTGTGGATGGAAAAACTGGTAGAAGAGAAAAACCTTCAGTTCAAGCATTTCCCAATCTAACGTCAGAATGAGCGCTCCTTATATTCCACTTAAATTCATGCACACTGACAGATTCAAACAGAAGCAGTTTTACAGCCCCTTACTTTCCTGACACCTGAGCATATCATTAATGTAGAGTTAGAGTATTACAATTTTTTCTTTGTATAAAAAAATAAAAATATAAAAGTGTGATGTCAAATTTCTGACAGCTCCCCTCCCCCATGTCACGTTTTGTCACACTCAACTGACGGCCCCCCCCCCCCCCCCGAGCGTGACATACTTTGTGAATGATTCCTTGAGGTAAGGTTTAAGTGACCCAAAGTCAAAACAGCAAAGGAACACGAATAAAATTTCCTGTAATGTTGCAGATAACACAGTATTGCTAAAGTGTTAAGTCCACGTGAGACTGCTGTCCTCAAAACGGAACTAAAGCACACAAAAAAACAAAGACCGTAAAACTGGATAGGCTTTTCCATCTCATAATTGTTGAAAGAAAAAAATGGATTTTATCAATTTGGACCAGCCCTTGAATTCGTGATATCAAACGCTGAGCTCTTTCGCAAAGTTAATCCCTCAGACTAAAACTTCAAACGTTAAATGAAATTATTGATAATTACGCAGTAAGCAATTTTCATACATTTCATTTAATCTTTGAACTATTACTCAGTTGGAAATATCATGACTCCAAACGGGTGAAAGAGCTTGGCATTTGATATCATG
>JAHWFP010008918.1:0-19505 GCA_023313725.1 Lithobius niger
ACATTGCCCTTCACTTTGTGCACATTTGGCATATGACGATTTTTTTTAAGTACTAATTTAACAGTCTATACCATACTGTTCTTTGGAACGGGAATCACACTTCATCTTTTAGTTGGAAGTTATACATTACTACAATATTCAGAGATCAACATTAAAGTCTCAACAAATCCTGTTTTAACAAACACTATCATTCAAGGAAATTCAATCTAGAGGTGAGAAGTAATTCATACCTATACAACTGTTGTTTAATTCGTTAATTGCAACAACCTAAACCATGCGCAATGGCTGTTTGCCGTGACGTCACCGTGAGTTAGCCAATGACAACGAGAACAACGGCTGTTTGGCCGTCTGATTGGACTAGCCCAGTCACGTGACATGCACGTCGCAGCAAACAGCCATGGCGTGTGGCATAAACATATCAACAAAATTTATTATAACAAATCTAACAGAAAACGTTTGGAACAACAGGATCTTGAGACGTTTCGTTTTGTACCAAGCTTTTGGGTCTACGACCCCTTCTGCTAAATTCATTTTAATCACAGCTACACAAGAGCAACATCATGTTATGGAACAGTTTCAGCTACACATTATTTATAGCCTGGGGATATTCTCTGTAAAATAAACAGCAAGGCGCGTTATGACACGTCAAGTGTGATTTCCTGAATTTCCGTTAAGAATTTACGAACCACCGTTTCTCTCAGGCGTTACTGGTCCATCCAACAATGACGTTTTCACCAAGAAAGTAAGAAAGTAATCTTGAAAAACACCATTAATCATAGACTGTCAATGGTGAAAGGCTTGGTTTTTTAATTAATAGTAAAAATTCAACTACGATTAAAACAGTAGCCTACTTACGAGACCTCTTGCGATTCTAGAACAAATGTTATTACAAGTACCAATGGTTGGATGGTTTAGGGGGAGTTAAGCTGCAAAAACCTCCTACTGAAACGTGGCAGGGCGAGAGTAACTGGTATAGGTGACCATACCTGTAGAAAGCCAGGAGCCCTATTTTTTGTTGCCCTTTGGGCCCTAGGGAAACTTATTTCACTAAAGATGGCTTAGTTACACCCTCACATAAAGAAAAATCAAACACATGTATTGGCCTAATTACGTCTGGCGTCATCCAGTATTACTGCCGTGCTCTCTAGTGTGTGTGGCGGGGAAGAGGTTGGAAATATTCCAGATATTAGCCTTATCCCCCTAGATAACCCTTGCAAGCACTGAAGACAAGGCACTTTATCTGTGCATTATCGTACACTTCTAGATTATTTTAAGGCTTCTTATTTTTTTTTTGTTTAGGCTTGCTAGACAAGTTGGAACTTGTGGCAGTTACTTCAGTGTGAATTTTTTTTCTGTTGGTATGGTATTTTTGACTAAAGCCAGGAGCAACATGAAGAAGAGCCCATAGGGCTTGACAGTGTCCATGACAATATAACCGCATGTACCATCTCTCGATTTGGGTCACTACCCCATGTGGATAACCCACGTTAAAAATACGCTGTGGTAGGTCTTAACCAAGTAGGTGCGAAAAATAACACTCGTGCTATGATTAGTCCAGGCATGTGGCAACTCTGCATGCAATAGCAATCCATGACTGTGAAACGGCAAAGGAGATGGCTTCTCCAATTCACTAAAGCCAAATGTCGCAGAATGTGCGTGTTTCACCTCCTGATGCAACGCTAGTTCATATACGTGCCAGAAAGTTGAAGCGTTTAAGTGTTGCGTTGGTAAAACAAAATTCTGGCAGTGCTGAATCAACATGCCTGGAGCCAGGAAACAAAACCCCAGCTTCTTTGCCAGACGACCTCGTAAAAAGGGATGGACGTGTATGCATTTAAAAGCGGCTGCTAATGCTAATTGTAAATTTAGAGCCTAGCTGTCTTCAGGACGTGGGAGCTTGATTAAAAAAAATTGTACACTAAAACCTATACCAGTATATGCTTAATTAGGTGTGGCGGGAAAAATATTTTACTCATTTCCTCCTAAACAATACTTGCAGGTACTAACAACAAGGCACTTTATGTGTGCAAACTTACTAGATTACGTATGTACGGCTTCGTATTTTTTTGAGCCATGCTAGATAGTTGGGAAGTTATTGAACTGAGTCATACCAAACTTTGTTCAACAACTTCCCAACTGTCTAGCAAGGCTCAACAAAAAAATGAAGCCCTGTATATTCTTGTTTTTCAATATGAGTTTTTTCTGTTATTAGAAATTTGGTTTGAATAATACTCGTTGTAAATTTCGACTAGGTGGACCGGATTTTGAAAAAGGTGTACCATGAAAGGAAACTTGTGTCACAAGAGGGCCTACAAGCAACCAAGATGTCTTGAACCATTAGTAGGTAGCATCAAGTATTTTGATAATATATCTTCACTAGGGTTGCAGTTTGTTAATATGAATGAAAAATGGGATGTAGGACATGCATAGAGTTACTATTTCAATGGTGACCAGGCTACATTCTTTAAAATTGCATTCCTTGCTTGACTGGACAAACATAAAACAGTAAAATTTTATCAATCTTCTTTACAATAGAAGAGCGAGACATGAAAATAAAACACTTTTGTGAACCCTTTTGTCTACCAAACGTGTATTGCTGTCATCAGCCCATTAGACTGGACAACAACAAGAGAGGCTTTTGTGCACGTCCGGTCACGCACGGGCTGCAATTTTATCTACTGACCACCATTTCACAATGTTTTTACATATTTCTTAAGCACACCACGCATAACTGAACCAAAATCACCAATGCTAACCTAATAATGATTTGACACAGTATGTTATTATACATATGATGATAACCATGATTTACAAATGGTGAAAATACAACGATAGACATAACAAAATATCCTACATGTCCAAATAACGAAACTACCACTGGTTTTACTATTGTGAAGGGAAAGATTAATCAGTGTTTGTTGTCTTCCAAAGAAATACCGGTATCTACAGCTATCAGTACCGTACACTATTATTGTAATGTAATGGAGTAACGGCCAGAGCACTGAGCAATTTCAACTGCAAGTGTACGTAAGTCTAAAACAAATCAATCTAACAGCTGTATTCCAAAAATCCATTCAAGTGTGAGTGGAGCTAAGAGTAGATTGTAAGATTCAAAGCACGTCTAAAGAAATAACATCTGATGTCAGGACACTCACATTCACTTTTGCGGTTGTACTATAATTGCTGTCCCTTACCTTAGATTTTTGCACTCAAATTTTGTCCTCTGACACTCACACTTGAGTGGAATTCTGGAATACGGCTCTCTTACACAGACTAGTGAATTGTAGACCATGGCTTTAACATACTGCGGTTTTGACTAGGACGTCACTCAGTTAAAATTAAAGGATAATTTCAGAAAGTAATGTTTTTGTATTTCTTGTCTACTGCGAAGAATTTGAAATCCTTCACATTTGGATTATACTGACATGTATTCAGTAGATGCAATAAAAAAGGTGGCAGTAAAGCTGGCAGCCATGGTTTTCCATCTGCATGATCTGTGTCTATTGGCATGGGGTGCAGAATTGTATCGACACGGATCACGTTAATTCTGGGATTTTCTTAAATGCTGACCCATGTTTCGGACCCGGAATTACAGTAACTCCGGATTCTTAATTTGCTTTAAAAGTGTCTGAAATAATCCGGAATTGTGGTAACACGGACTTATCATAACTCTTTATTTTTCTGATATACGGCCGCCTGCAAGGGAACCGGAATTGCCATAAATAACATCCATGCCTCGCTCGCGCTGCCGCGCTCACTGTGGCTATACATGTAACATCAGAAATCGCAACCATATTATTGTCAAATCAGACAAGAGTTAGGCTAACTCCGTGTTACCACAATTCCGGATTATTTCAGACACTTTTAAAACAAATTAAGAATCTGAAGTTATTGTAATTCAAGGTCCCACACGAGGGTCAGCATATAAGAAAATCACAGAATTAATGTGAGTCCGTGTCGATACAAGTCCGCGCCCCATTGGCATTACTTCAATTTTGTGACAAGAATGCAACCCATAACAGGATAATAAAAAAAACTGCAACGCTCATACACATATCAGTTCCTCCGCCATTACTTAAACTATTACTCCGTTCAATGAAGTGTAAGAATTCTTGATACTGAAAATTAGATGACTACTACTGATGCATAATCAGAGATGTTAAAAATGCATGCTTTAGTTTGTCGGCACTATCAAGTCAAAAACAAGTACTGACCGATAATGACAACTTTATCGCAACTTAGTTTATCCTAGTGTGCAGTAAAAAGGCCAGTTTAGGTTGATTTCATTAATTGTATATAACACGTGAGTGAAGTAATAAAATAAATTTTAAAATTGTAAAATGTATAATCTATTTTACCACTTTACGCTTAGTAAGGGCACTTACGTTAAAGAACCAAAACTAAATTCTAAGCTCTTTACTAACTGTTGCAACAGTTTGCTGTGTGTTAAAAGACATGGCAAAAGAAAACAATTAAAACGATTAGATATGTGTTGAGAATATAACCTTTCCGACAGCATCCATACTTAAATTTCCCATTATTCATCAGGCACCAATCAGACAAGCAAACTACTAGCAAACATATTACATCCAATCATACACTGGTTACCAAACAAAGCCAAACGTTTCAACTTGGACCTGTAATTAATAAGCCTATCGTTACCTAACGCAACAGTGTGATCTCTAATTCAGTAGCAATGGTTAAGTAAGAGAAAAAATCCAGTCGAAGCGACCGTGGATTTGCATTGAAAACCAGTGTGCGGATGCTTCTACGAGAGTTTGTTTACTTCTGAACTGCAGCTTCATCTCTCTTCAATGGTTAAGTTGTTGCTTTGCAACACTGTTTATTGACTAGCACGTCATTGTTGGTCAGCAACCAGTAACACAGAAACCGCAACATTCACTAACCGTCGTAGGCACAAAGAATGAAGCAGTGAAACTTGGGCCGTTAAGAAAACATACCCGACCTGGTAGAGTCTGGTAGAAGTTCACTAATTTTTTTTTTTATTTGCATGACGTGCCACGTTAATAAGATTAAAATCCTATTAGGCATAGTCACCTGACTCCTAGTAATAGACTGCCGCTTCTACTTCTGTAAATTTGCTGCTTGTCTCGGTTTTCGGTTCTTTATCTTCACGCCTCACAGTTTTAGTCCGACCGGTCCACCACCACATTTGTGTAGTACCAGTACTTGACACACAGTTTTCACCCCTTTTAGGTTCACCTCACAGAATATGTAGCAAGACATATCAAGAAAGTTATTTTCCATAGATAACTTTCTTCATGGACTTCTTGTACTATACATCATTTTCTATCAAAGTCTGTATTTGGCTTGCAGATTCACTGGCCTGATTTTTTTTTGTTCAGTATAGTTCAATTATGCTTGGGATCACAGCAATAATGCTCACGTCTAAACCTTTTTCCCACAGGGTGCTTGCTGTTTACCTGCTGTTACAGGATACAGTCGCTGGTTCCTAACTGTGGATTCACCATGCACTACTCAAAATGTACAAATAGGTGACATACAAAAAATAAAACTATCACAGCATCTTTTTCCTTTCATCTGGACGCAAGGGGTTTATTTAAAACGTTGTCCTTTCAGAAAACAACACGCACTGGCTACTGGACAAACATAGGACAGCTCGGGATGGGATCGTAGGCAATGGCAGCAGCAGTTGACAGTTTGTACCGGCATGCATCGCTTTGCTTCAGCAGAATTCACCCGTCAGCTGACCAAGTGAGAGTTCAAGGCGATGATGATTCACAACAACCAACACTTTGGTGGCAAACATAAATATCTTCTAAAGACTTGGAGATCAAAAGCACAGTCCATCTTGCCGAACTCATGCGGCAATTCCTTACAACTTAGGAACAGCCGCATCGATCTACAACCATACCGGGAAGAAGTCCGTAGATAATGTTGTTGTTATCGTCAAAGTAAAGCATAGAGATTGAGGACATCTTGCGTGGTGCACAACAAGGTCCTGCCGATCCCGATGGATTGGCTTGCTGCACCAAGTGAGTGTGTGGATATTTTTGCAAGAATACGAAGGGACATTCACCTGAACAGTAGTTGGCTTCGTATTTCTTTGGTGCAATAATCCAATCCCACCCAAATTCTTCAAAGTCCACTGTAAGCGGGTAGCGGCAACACCTCACCTCATTTGAATTCTCTTCACAGTTGAGGCCTATCATCCTTTTCCTGCGCCTTTTCCTTTCTTCTGATGTATGAATTTCAATGTAAGGTATCTGCAACAAATGAAGAAATGAATTAGGTGTCACAAATGACAAGGAACGCGCAAGTTAGATTACACAGAAGAAATAATAAGCCAAATTATCAGTGCATCACCATATTCGTAAAACGGTAAAACTCACGTCGGGTAGTTTGGCAGTTGTTTTCTAATATTTTATGAGGCGAATAGTAAAAGAGTTAAGTAAGGATGAAGAGTGACAGACAGTATTAAGGCTTCTGGTATAATGAAAAAATAAACCTAGTCGAACTGCAAAAAAATACATCCACCTTATACAGTGGTGACTACTTATGGTGTGTGTTTTTGCTTTCTCTGGGTAAAAGAAACAGAGGTTGCAAAAAGATAACTTGTGCTCTAGGGTAAAACCAAAAGGGAGGGAAGATCTCAGGGGGTCGAACCATGGGGCTTTTGTGCAAACCCTGGGGAAATAAAGGATAAAATCCCCAGGGAAAAATATTGACATCCCGTGTTGTTTTAAGTAAAACTCCGAGGGTTCTTCCCCTCAAGTTGCACAAGAACGTAGCTTGCCACTACTGACTTCACAAATTCCCTGAGGATTGCCCCAGTAACCCAAGAGTTCTAGCCACTCTGGGTTTTGCTTTCCCCAGTGATTATCTACCCTGTGCTCTGAATCGCCCCTGATAAAGACTTAATTACAATTCTTCGTTTTCATGTTGTGATAGCCGCGTAGGGAAAAATCGATTGGTTGATTGATGGAAAGAGGTTTCATGCAAATGCTGGTTCGTGACTTACCACCGGTCGAATTTTTATTTCTGTTTGCACCGGCTAGGATCAAGATAATCATGTAACGCGTCAAACGATTATTTAGAATTCTGTAATCCTCGTACCTACAGAGCATTACATGTTCTTGATTTATCTAATAATATAATAACACGACTGCATGACGCAGCTCTAACTAACAGGGTCGTGTCTCAAGTCAATAATTTGCAAAGTAGTTGTTGGACTTGAAATCATCACATTGCCCATCATCTCTTGAAATCATCACTGGGAACGTATCGTCACACTTCCACAGTCCTTTTGACATTTCACTAACCATTGGGTTTTGTTGCACATGCATATTTGGTGCTGAACTTACGTCAAGAAAGACGTTTAAACACTGATACAGCTTTTTTTTCTTATTTCTCATCAGCGCGACGTTCGTTTTTTATTGAATACGATAGGGCTAAAAAATCCAAATAACATTTGTATGTGTAAAATAAAGACACTGAAAGTCGTGAGGATTAACATCAGTATGTAAAAACAATTTTTATTCCACCCCCCCCCCAAAAAAAAAATCCATCCAAATCCATATCTATTTAGATCTTGTCAATGATAGGCTGATGATACACTGACGAAACAAGTCAACTGTGGAATAAGTGCGGAGAAACATTATTTGACCTGTTTTGCTTATGTCACCTCTAGTAATAAGCTGAGGATTGAGGAGCCATCGACCAGCCAAGTAAGCAAAATATGTTTGAATCAAATACATTTGACCTGTCTTGCCTATGTCTAGCCAGATTTTGTTAGCCATATATACTGGGGACCGACCCTTTCCAATGTCGGGAATCAGTTGGCGACTTGGAATTTAGCCTTACTCGCCAAAACGGCAACTACCAATAGATAATCACAGTCAAAGAGGGATATCTCGGAAACCATATAAGTTTGAGACGAATGGTTTGCGGGGTTATGCTCAGATTCATAAGGGCTATGCAACAGCTTTTTCTGCATTAATACAGGGCTTTAATAAAATTGTACAATTTTGTAAATACATAAATTAGACAAACCGTGCACCACAAAATATGTATTTGGTATGGAGGAGACTGGAAATTGTGAAATGGCGAGTGCTTTCTACGGTCTGCTGGACAAGTGGTGACTGCTACTGGATTGACATTCGAGAGGGTTGCTGGGGACACATCGACCACACAAGTCAAGTGAAATATGTTTGGAACAAAGTATATTTGTCATGCCTGGTTGGTGTTATCCCAGCCTTGTCAGGTTGGCAAAGAATTTGACGATTACTTTCGAAACAAGGTGGTCAGACAACGCAGGGACAGGCAGGATCCTCACTCATCCCCCAAAATGTCGTAATTTTTCTAGCGACGAGTGTTTTGGGCATTCGCTCTATGCTAGTCCAATCACAACTGATTTACTTTATTTTCTGTTTCCCAAAAGTTCCTCCACTTCCAGTGTTCAGGCGCACACCTCTATTATGCACTACAACAGCTATCTCTATTATCCTAATCTAAAAGCAGTAGCCATCACAATTATCGGTTAAAATTGTGTTAGCTTTTAGGCCTATTTTACATTTTAGGCGTAATTGTCAGCTTTTAGGCCTACTTTTAACCAGCAGTATTAATTTCGTAAGTAGCATATATAGGCCTAATGGAGAATTTGGTTCGACGATAAGTCTATTCATTCATGCAACAATGCGACGAGACTATTTTAAACGAAGCTAAAATCCATTTGTTTTTATTGAGCGTTACCTTAGGATTTTAATTCGACCATCAAATGTTATTATTTAATTTAGTTACGTCGAAGAATTCCATTAGCTATAAGGAAGTAACGATGTTTAATTTGCCATGTTATTTAACTAACTTCTCACACTGAATCTAACGTTGTAAACAATGGTCGTCAATATCTAGTACCGTTACGAAGTTGAAAAAAGCGACGGACGGGTGGACAAAGTCGTTACAATAGTCTTCTCAGCCGGTACGGCTGTATAGAAGACTAAAATAAAAATATAGCTTTCTGTGATTTATCCGACAATGCATGCCTTCCACAGAAAAGCCCCCAATTAGTTCGCTCACCTGCTGGAATTTTTACAGAATCGGAAGCATTAAAACAATGTCGGATTTAAATCCCGGACAGGCCCCCAAAATATGTAAAGTTGCTAAGGAAATGGACGTCGATTAGTTTCGAAACAAGTTTCAATCCCAATTCACTTCTTACTGTATTACATACCAGGCATCATACTAAGGTTGCTAACTTATTCTGACCCTGATTACCTCTGGAAGTTCGACTTGAAGGTCTGACCCCACCCAACACCAACTGAGGATCTACTGCCCAGGCAGTCGTATTTATACTCACCAGAACAATGGATTCCTACAAAGGCTTTACGTCTGTGACTGGCTAGCTAGTGCGATCCAGTTCTGACTGATTGAACAATAGGCGACGTTCGTCACCCAGCTGTTGGCGCGCGGCTAACTCCCGTGTTTAGGCAGAAGTTGGACAGCACGTTGCAGCTCATGTAATGGCAAGATGCACGACAAAGTGGTAGCTTTGTGTGCGCCTTACTTTTCACACTGCTGTAGCTGCTGCAATACACCTAGTTTTCGTTCAATAATTCAAAATTAAAATTTTGAAAATTATGTAATTAGATCTTAACCCGTAGCCGCCTAGATACGAACGTATGCCTTCAATGTATAACTAAGTCCCAGGAGAGCTTTGTGAGGGGGACCCCAAGCAAAGCGGGCAATCACAGCCCAGTGGTCAGCGTCGTCGGCTCCAAACCAAGAGAATGCCGGTTCGAATCCGAGAACTGACCCAAGTACCATACGGACTCTGAAAAAAAGGATCTGAAAGTTTTTTCACGCGGTTATGGGTTAATAACCATTGCTTTCCGTACAAAACTGTTTTTGCAACTTACCAGAGCTCCGTTAGCGAACTTCGAGTCCGTGTTAACTAGATTTCTTCCCTTCCTGTCAAAGGCTTGGATGACGATGCCGAAGTTTCGGTTTGGGTACTGAAGCCAATCAACGACCAGCTTCTCCACATCGAGGTACACCCACTTTCCTCTTCCTTCCACGCTCACAGTCTTGGTCAAGAAGTGGCTGAGAAGTGGGCCAGTACCTTCACTGGCCCGAATGACGTGATGTACAATGACGTTGTAGTGATTGTCCAGTTCTGGCACTTTGGGTGCTTTCACGTAGAGCCACAGCTTGGCGTACTCCACGTGGTCAATACTAGCAGAACCGGTTGATGAAAGTGGGAAGTACTGGACGTCTAATTCTGCGGGAAATCGCCATAGTCTTGGTGCTGGGAAAAGATAATGGGAAACAAAATTACCAAATGGTGAACAGAACACTATTAACTATTAAGAACAACAAGAGCTATCGCCGTGTCAACATTTAGCCAGTACACTAAAGACGAGCGAAGTTTAAGAACGTGGTGTGGTGTGTGCCTCATCATCTCATATATGCTGCAAAGAAGGATCGCACTTATATTTGTATCACCAGTTTGAGCTTATTTGGAATGGATTCATGCAGAAGCACAAGCATAATGAAAACATAAAAACAGTGTTCGTAAATCTCAAGTTACTCAACTATTTGATGAACAGCGACGAATTTTCAATCCATGTCTTCGGCGATGTTCAACGAATAGTTCGATGAGTTGGCATTTATAAACATTAGTTTTACCATGAAACCTCAATGTAAACTACCAATTATAATATAATAATATAATAACAAGGTTTACCTCCAGTTGGTGGATGGTTATAGGAAGGGTTGTAAGCTGCTGATACCGCACCAGTTTGCAAGGGAGGGCGGGGGAGGGAGGAGGTTTACTATTTGTAGATTTCTCTTAAGAAAAGGGATGAAATCTTTGGAAAGCAACTCCCGCCAGAACTCACACTCCGAGCTATACACACTGTACTTGAACGAAGAGCATTCCCGACTGGGACGATACGAACCGCAAAAAGTTATTTCCGAGGGGCGATCCCTGGACATCGGAGCCAGATCAAAAAAGAGGAGATCCAATGAGAGACGATTTCGAAGAATCTTGTAAGTTAATAATAGATCATACCTCAATCTCCGTAGTTCCAACAACTCAAGCCCTGTCAGGGATAGCCGTTCAATGTGACCAAGATCCCGGAGTCTACGAATTGTTTGGGTGGTTTGCGCTGGACACACAGTAAGTCACTGTCTTTTGCAAGATAGGGGGACCATACCGATGTAGCGTATGAAGTGGAGGTGTGATTCTAAATAAGACGTAGTTTTACATGCTTTAATGATAAAATTAAGTTTAGTTTGGTTTTTCGGCGATAGTATTAACAGACAGTGCTACAAGAACAGCTGTAAATAAAAGAAGTGTCTTTCAGTAGTTGGACTGTTCTTCAATTTAGTTTAGGAAATGTTTTGTTACTGTGAGGAATCGTTTGCAGAGAGGGACATGTAGTGGGCCAAGCACCAAGTCAAAAAAGGGTGACTGGTCACCTGACTCGGAATTTTTGGTGACCCCCCCCCCCCCAAGATAGATGAAACGCAGTGACCGAGTGACAACGTCATAAATTAAACCCAGAGAATAAAATGACACGTGTTTTCTTTGATAGGACAGAAACTTATTCTGAAACACCAGCTAATATGGAAAATATGATTACCAGTACATGTTTCTTTAGCAATATATCTAATCAAAACATATTTTTTTTAGAGAACTCGGCCATTGCAAATGGCAGACTGAAACTGTACGAAAGATACACATTTTTTTTGAACACGTTTTAGTAATCGAGTGACTGATTTATTGAAATGAAGATCACAAGCACCGAACAGAGTAGAATATCTTAAGGGTGCTCTGTGTTGAATTTTATTGTAGTGCCTTTTCCAGAAAATTTAACATCATTGGAACTATTTTGCCTTTATAGTTACTTCTATAGCTTGCATATCAAATCTTTGAACGATTGAGTGATTTCTACCACTGAATGGAAACAGAATGGCTCATCTCCACCACCCCCCCTCCCCGGGAGAAAAAAACAGTTGTTATCAACCCACGGTAGAATAAATTCAAACGTCACTATATGGAAGTACAGAAAAAGCACGTCAACTAGCAACAACTTATTTATAGAATACATAATCGGAGTGTGACCTGACTAAAAATAAAACGGAGCACTTGAAGAATATACCTTATCAGCAGCGAGCGGCTCAAAACCTTTCCAATCGTTATCTAAAAGTAAATCACTCTTGTTAAAAAGTCCAAGAAGGAGTTAAACCGCCGCCTCTCGTCACTCCAGGTGAAGGGTTAATCAGTGGAAAAGCATTCGTTGGCTTCTTTTTTTTATTACGGTAATCGGTTACTGTTCCCTCACAATGACAGAACTGGCGTCACAATTACTAGCCTGGCTTTGGCGTCCATTGACCCTATCAAGCTAGGCAGGCAGATAATGTTTCCACAAACTGAGTGCCAATATCGAACAAGAGACGAAGGGCAAATAGTGCCAATCGGTCTTTTATAGGTTTATACACCCTTTCATTGAATTTCATGCTCCCTCCCTCCCTCCCTCCCTTCTTTTCCTCCCACGCATGGCTATTTAGTCCGGTCGTAACACGTACCTGCATCCGCTGTCCTGCCCCACTAATGATCGAAGGGCAACCATTATAGCCACCTTTCAGGTGCACCAATTTTTTTATTATTTTTTCCCCTTTAGGTTATCTACGGTTGGTTTAGTTCCATCCAACAAGTATTGTATATTTATCCGCTTCCGAAAAAAAAAATAATAATAACGGGACGTAAAAACTAGGAGCTGTAAAAAAAAAAACAGAGCAAACTCGTATAACGTTCAATTTTACGTGAAAACTTGTGGCAACATCTTTTCCGTAGCGGTTTTAATTGATTTTTTTTAAAATAATTTTTGATTAAACAAAGCAATGTTACTAACTTTTTTTAAAAATATAATTCTTCGAACCGTTCGTTAACTGAAGCAAATTAATGCTCATATAGGTCAATCGGTCTTTTATAGGAAATGGTCATCGTGCCTGAGGGGTGAGAGAGCTCAGCCTGGTTGCTGGAGGCTTATGGATCTGGTCGAACCCCTGGAAAAGGGATCTTGGCAAAGTCCCCACCAGGACTGCTGGACAGGGTGGCGCGAGAGGCTACTATACTCCTTCACTGGCTATGGGAACTATTCTGGACAATATTTCGTTCCCTAAGCATATCGGAGGTTTCCCGGATTGAATACCCTTTACGATATATTTCTTCTTCTCTAAAAAGTCTGGTCATGTTCAAAATTGAGGTGATTCAGCCACACGAGCATTAAATTGTATTGGCAATTTTAAAATAGCGCTCAATCTAACAGATTAAGATGGCATAAAGAAGCATAAGAAACGCAAGGAGAAAACAGGGGAAGAATTTCCATCGCCGTTTTTATTGTATTTAGGGGTGTACTGGCCATATGGCCGTTCATGTCCGAGGGACCGTCTGAGGCCTATTGACATTTTTTTTCATGATGACTGATTTCTACGAAATGCCACAAGAGAGGGGCATACGATTACCATTTTCCGGGCCTAAATGGCCTTCCCAGTATACCCCTGATTGTATTTGTTGATAAATACAATACCTTCCCCCCCCAAAAAATATCTATAGTCACGCCAAGTTAGAATCTCTTTATTTACGTTCCGTCCACCAACATTCCTGTCAAGTTTCCACGTGCATGCAGAATAGATCTCGCATCCACTGAAGGAGCCTCGTAGTGGCAGCCTCTTACACTAGGCTGATTGGCACGAATTTCGCCTGCTTCGTTGCGGTACGTTCGAAAACCACCTATAGCTAATTCATCAAAACTCACAACTGCTGGAGACAGTTTTGGATCCACACTTGACGTCATGCGTGCTGTTTGCTATTACTTCAGTCATTCAGATCTTTCAATAATACAATCGGAAGCTTTCTAAGGAGTTAAAATGACGTCACAACTTGATCCGACTGATGGATCTGATGGATCTGATCAGCCGTAACAGTCTGAAAACGATTGTTAATTTTTGCGCTTCCATAAGGGAACAGCCAAGCGACTATGGGTCCATTAGGTGAGTGGATCGTCGAAAGCATTAAATGAGCATTAAGTCAACCATCTAATTCCTACAAACCCATAAAAAAGTGGGTTTTAGTCTTCTTATTCAGCCGTACTGGCTGAGAAGACTATTGCAACGACCTTGTCCGTCCGTCCGTCGCTTTTTTTCAACTTCGCAACGGTACCAGATGGAGACGACCACGGTTTACAATGTTAGATTCAGTGTGAGAAGTTAGTTAAATAACATGTCAAATAAAACATCGTTACTTCCTTATAGCTAATAGACTTCTTCGACGTAACTAAATTAAATAATAACATTTGATCGTCGAATTGAAATCCTAGGGATAACACGAAGCCGTAAAAACAAAAGCATTTTAGCTTCGTTTAAAATAGTCTTGTCGCATTGTTGCATAAATGAATAGGCTTACCGGCGAACCAAATTCTCCATTAGGCATAATTCTCCATTTCTTCATTATCTTCTTCAAAGATAAAGTGTGAAGCAATGAAACTTATGACTAAATTCACGTTACTACGGCAACGTCAAGTTGCTACGAGTTGCTGCTGGTTTCATCAACACCGTCTCTCCTGTCACCTCCTACTGCCACTGATATATATAGGTAAGGTTGCGCGTTACATTGTAACGCTGTAACTGTGCGCCCAGAGGTGCACCGTATTGCAAAAATTAATAGGCTTGTTATACAAGCCAAAATTCCCGTTAACTGCTACTTACGAAATTAAAGCTGCAGATAAAAATTAGGCCTAAAACCTGACAATTACGCCTAAGATGTAAAATAAGCTCAAAGATAACACGGCAATTCGGATGGTTACTGCTCTTTGATTATATGATAGAGATAGCTGTTGCAATGTTTGAAAGAGGTGTGCGCCTCACCATTGGTAGTGATGGAACTGTACAGAAGACCGGGTGCAACTAGGTAGTCGCTGTAGCCGCTTGTTTCTTAATGGGCTTGTAAAATTTGGATGGCTTACTTCATGGTTATTTCCCCATTTCTTAGTAAAGTTTTGCCTTAGAAACCCCTCTAAGTAATTATTTATAAATTCTAAATAGATAAATAAATGAATAAATTCACAAAATCAAAAAAATAAACACTCTATACGGTACCTTTCCGACAAACCCAATAAAACAATTAAAAAAATAATAAAACACTTCTGTACAGTTTGGCGACATCCATTAAGTGAAATAACCCATCCAATAAACCCTCATAAAAAAAAAGATAAAAGAAATTCAGAAATAAATTTACAACGAAAACCACGTACAGAAACCATTATATTTACTACTTAACAACAATCGCCGAACGTTGGTTTACCCAAAAAACCATTCGGCGTAGATAATTCGGTAATACAACTATGCTAATCTACAGTGCTTCGTATTATATGAATGTGTACTCAACTGTCCCAATGTCAGTGATTAATTTATCCGAGGCGGCAAAAGTAGGTTATCTAAGTATAAAAATGAACGTTTTTTTTTTTTTTGACTTGCCATTCTTTGAGAAAGTCAAAGCTGGACCTGGGTCCGAAACCAGTTAACTATAAATATCATAGTATTAAAAAAAAAAGTTAAAAAGGTCGGTCATTAAAAGAAAAAATGTAGGTCATGTTAACCTGATGGCAGAAATGATGAAAGGAAAATCAGATATCATAAAATATAATGTGAAATAAAATATATATTACGACTTGATACGAAAAGAAAATTAATGGAAGGAAGCAAAGTTCACGTCACGTAACCAAATCTCGACGAAATCTCTAAAACGTGAACCAAAAATATTTCAGCTACAGGTGACATTGTCAATAAAGTGT
This sequence comes from Lithobius niger, assembly GCA_023313725.1. Taxonomy (NCBI): domain Eukaryota; kingdom Metazoa; phylum Arthropoda; class Chilopoda; order Lithobiomorpha; family Lithobiidae; genus Lithobius; species Lithobius niger. The sequence continues at coordinate 15,837 of JAHWFP010008918.1, forward strand.
GAAGCCGATAAACGAAGAAACACAATGCCATGGCGCCAACATTAAGAATTAAGTCGAGTGAGTAGCTATAACGACGAAAAAATTCCCGTGTCGTCGTAATTCCCCTAATTTAACTCGGGTCTTTGGATTGTATTCTTTTTTTTTTTACTTCTAGGGAGCCGTACCCAAATCAGGTTAACTGCCCCACTATATGACGCCGAGAGGGACAATTTAGCTGGAGAAATCCAAGCCGAAATATTTCAAGTACAGGTGACGTTGTTAATAAAGTCTGAAGCAATAAAAGAAAAAATACAATGCATGGCGTCAATATTATGAAAAACTCATGTGAGTAGATATAATAACGAAAAATATTCTCGTGGTGTCGTTAATCCGGTAATTTTTTTTTTACTTTTAGGTAACCGAACTGAAACGGGGTTATCTGCCCCACTATATGACAACGAGAGGACAATTTAGATGGCGAATCCATGTGGACAACCCAGGGTCTTTGATAACAATCCGTTAAGTGTTTGGGTTGGGGCAACAATACAATGTACAATGTACAGACGATTATTCATATGGTAAATTACCAGAAATATTGATAATGTCGATTTAGCATAGTGCATTGGAGACACAAGCCGAAAGACTTAATACAATGTAATACTACATAATTTTTTTTTTTGTTTTGATGCTTCGTTATTTACGAACGGTTTACAGACAATTTCGTTTCTTTTAAAGTGTGAAGCAGTTTCCATAACGAAATACTAGATTTTATGCGTTTCATTTTTGAACACAGTGCATTGGAGCACACTTAAACTAGTAATATCAGCGGTGTGATCTTCGTGGCATTCCGTGAACCTTTTCCCCAAAGATGGCGGCTTTCAGTCTTTGTCGTGATTCCGGCATGAGTGGTCCGCTCACTCTAACTATATACTAGTATGTATTTTGAGTTGTAGCGCCGTAATACGTTTTGTGTATACAGAGTTAAAAAAAAAAAAAAAAACCTCGGAAGTAGTGAAGTTACATTACCACCAAGTTTCTTTTTAAACATTACTGCGTTAAATTGTGGTCGATTTGTACATTTGCTATATTTTCATATTAAAATACAAGTAGGAGCGCTTCGAATTGATTACGGAATACGGTGACGCCACTGGACACTGTTGGCAGTGATCGCTGGAACTCCTTGTACAATTGTTCGGGAATAAAATTTCATTGTGTTTAAGGGAAGACCGCATTGCCGACATAACGGCTACTCACAACGAAAGTACGGATTTAGTTGAATAATGAAGAGATAAAGAAAGCATGTTCGGCCAATCTTTGGATATTTCTAAGCCACATAGTGCAAAGTTTCACATTGGTCGATACTTAATTCACGCGGAGCGAACGACATTCCAGTTCAAATTACTTTTCGAACAAGGCTGGATATCGGAGTTGTCATTTGGTGAAGTGAGATGTTTAGCAGATGCGATTTAGCGATGCTTAAATTCGGTCACAGTAACCGATAACAATAGGGCCTGTTTAAGATTTAATTAATGTCAATATAATTACTGTGTTTGTGGTTACATCGCCATCTTGGGCGTGAACAAAGACTCTCGCTACGCACGAGGTACGAATCATGCAGTTAATGGCGTAATTTCATACATAAACGCTGAACATTTATGGCAAAAAGGAGGACGGGGAACACACTTGAAGAAAAGGGGCAATTTTACACATGGAATTTTTTTGGGAGGGGGGGGGGGGGGGGGGGGTAGGTAGTTGCCTTACCCTGCCCCAAGATTCGAGACGCAGGAAAAAAGAGTTAAAAAGGGCAAATCAGTACTAGGATCCTCGAAAACACTTTGTTAAATGTTTTTTTGCTTTCGTTTTAATGATTTCATTTATTGACGATATCTACCTATATAGCAAAGAAGCCCCCAAAGAAAGGAAAAAAGGAGCAAAACGTTGGAGGGGTGGGGGGGGGGGGTCACGTGCCCCAAGTGCCCCAATGTGCGTACGCCCATGACACCGTAAAGAGGCAAAAAAGATGTCGTACGGGAAAACTTTCGATTTGTACCAACTATGACACTGATAACTTTAAGTTAATAAACTAACTTGTTTTGTACGCTTCCATACATATAGACAGGAGCCAAACTTTCAGGGTGTAGTCCATGATCAAAAATAAGACTAAAAAGTCCTATAAACATGGGTCCGGAAATGTACCCGTCGTTATAGTTACAGCCCTCCAAAGTTAGGGGTAAAAAGGTGAAACCGTTCATAACTTTCTATCTAATCCGTCAAAATCAACACGCGTTAGGACATCATTCTTACAGTTCCAGTGTTTTTAGCTAATGTTATTATGAGGTCTCAAAATGTTGCGAATGGGGCAGCATGAGGGGTAAAAAGGAGGTGGCGGTGGGGGTGGGTGTGGATGGAAACTTTTTGGTCTGGCCAAACCTTAATGACGAAAAGTACACATCAAAACAAGACAAAAGGCCACTTAAAGCCTTCCTTTCCAAGTTACGTAACTTCAGTAAGCCTTTCTGTCTAGCTTTCCTGTAAAGTAGATGTTGTAGCCAGAAATGACGACGAAGATCTACTTTAGACGCAGCCTAGTTTACAACAGAAGGATCTCTTTCTCTGCATCTCGTTGAGCTTCGTTTATTGACCGCATTGACAATGAGGAAGCCCTTCAGCAGCCGGTCGGGTGTTCCCATACGATCCGACATACACCCGGTGTCTTTGAACGTATTCGCCAGTCGATGGCAAGACGTACTCAGGCCTGTGTTGGATCGCATGATAAATACACCGAGCACCTTTAGTAGTCACAAAAGGCACGAATCCTCAAATTTCTCTTTTCTAAAATAAAGACGATGTCAAATTGGAATTTCTGGTGCTCTGCATGGTGACGCAACGTTTGTTTCAATACAGCTACTGAAGAAGTTACCCCCCCCTCCCCAACTACCTTGCCATCCCCCCTCCCCTACCTTCATATGGCACCATCCACAAAGTTGTGGGACATCAAATGAACACTTACATTATGAAGAAACGAAATTGCAAGAAGTATGTGCCAATTGTAGTGGTTTGGAAAGATTTAGATGGGAAGTTATGGTGAATGTCAACGGTTCACCTCTAACTTTGGGAGGCTGTACCTAAAGACGGGTGCATTTCCGGACCCACGTTCATAGGACTTTTTAGTCTTATTTTCGATCACGGAGTACACCCTGCGAAGTTTGGCCAAACCTTTCAGTTACACCATGTTTATGTATGGGAGCCCATTTTGATGATTCGTTGCAGCAGATTCGTGCTGCCTTCGAAATTCTCAGCATCCAGATCTGGAACTGAAATTATTGCGATAATTTTCTGCGAAGAATCCGTAGAGTTATGGGATCACGACCGAAATCATTGTTCCTACCTCGTATCTTGTTTTGATTTTTACGGCGAAGGGATTAATATAGTTATAAAATTCTTAAGAGCTTTAAGATGCCATCGACCCGAGCCCTCATCTTGTCTGGCAGTGTCCCTGTAGGGGTTAGGCCAATATTTGCGTGCAGGTTAATGGATGAAATAAATAGAAATAAATCGCTGGAAATAATATTAAGGAAAATTGGAAATTAGCCAACAGCGAAAATCATACACTAGAAATAACGTAGTTCAGTAAGCCACCTTCATGCACTTACGTTTCGTCGGAGTGACATGACCCGGATTCGAATTGGC